>ARYC01018690.1:0-25034 GCA_000711775.1 Oxytricha trifallax
CAAATTGAGGAGGAGGTTAAACAACCCGCCATAGAGCATTAATAAATCCCAGCCAAAGTTGATTATAAATGCAAAGAATGCAATAAAGTTTTCCCTTACAAAGTCAACTTATAAGAGACACTTGAGAGATATACACAACGATATGCCAAGGTTATATCTCAAGCATTAAAAGAAAGATGGAAGTATGTCTGTGAGTTCTCTGAGAAGCCATATTCTCATACTAGAGACCTCAAAGTGTACTTAAAGAAAAAGCACAATTAAAGATTTGTCTTTATTCATGAACCTACAGGGAATAGATTCCTCTAAAATAGAAGATTCAAGAAACCCAGTGGAGTCTCTTCGAGTTGAAGTCTAGAAGTAAGTTAAAATGAAGAAAGCAGTCAAGAACTTTCCCGTCTCTGAGATCAATAAAATTATGGTTAAAATAGAGGCAATGAAGATTCCCATATTAAAAATTATTGACTTAGATTAATGCCTAGAAAGCTACCTCACTCTTGAAGATAAAATAGAGAAGAGAGTCATTACTGATGACTAATATGCTTACAAGATATATCCTTTCAATTACTTCCTTGCTGATGACAAGTTCCAAATGGAATTTGCAAATGAGTATTATGCTCTTTAAAGGCAAAGTTAAATGAGTGCAGGTATATCATCTAGCTTGATGCTATTTTACTTGGTAAAAATCATGTAGCCTTCAGGCTCCCTTTACTAGAAATGACTTACAGAGAATTCTTATCTGACAATAGATGTCAGAGATAAATTAGCTAGATAGTATAGCAGATAGTTGAAGGGATTGAAGAGCTCCACAAGCTAGGTTATGTTCATAAAGACTTAAAGCCAGAGAAAATCATGATGAACTTTCAGCCTCTTAGAGTTTATATTATAGACTTGAACAGAGCTCAAAGAGTGCAAGCCTCTGCATAAGGAAATGTATACGGCACTCCTCGATATTTCCCAAAGAGAGAGGATTGGAGAGATGGAGAAACTTAATGGAATATCTGGGCTCTAGCAGTAATAATAATAGAGAGCGACATGCCAAGAAACGATTACTTAAGCTGCAGGGGTGAGAGAGATTCTAAGCAGAGAATCAAACAATATCTCGAGAAAATAAAATAAATGAAGGTCTCAGAGAACTTGCATACTCAACTATTATCAAGCCAAGCTAAGAGAATTAACAAACAATAGAAACAATAAAACATCAACTTAGAAAGATAAAATTCAGAGAACTGCCACATGACTCTAAGCTTATGTTTATGTGAAATATATTAAAAACTCGCTTGTTATACTCACTTAAAATACTAATATTTAAACATTAAACCCCTACATAAACCCAATTAAAACCCAAATAAAGTATGCACTAATAGTCTACTTTTATCAATCAAAAACTCAATCAAACTACTGAAAGGGTTTTGGGGTTTTGAATCCAAATATCTAAGTTACTCCAGTTCGCACATTTACCCGTCAGTTTCTGACCACTTCGCAATTTAAAGAAGTTTTAATTTATAACTAACTGCACCTACAACAAAGTGCGTAACAAAATAACTTGCAGAGTCATAACTATCACTGGAGTAAGATTGGGACAACAACAAAGCCATTAAACCTTAAGTGAAAATACAGAAGAAACCACAATAAAATTCACTTAACGATAATACATAAATAATTAAAGATTTATGGCTAAAAGGAAATGCTAAAGAAGCTACTAAATTCATAGAGAAAGTTATTGGAACTAAACCAGCAAAAATATTTTCATAGCTACAAGATCTCTCTAAAGAACAATCTAAAGTAAAGAGCAAAACAATTTCTCGAACTTTAAAATACAGGATGCTGTTACCAACCACTCCCAAACAAATCCCTCAAAGAATAACTCGATTAATTCTAAATGGGTACTGCTTATTATAAGTATACAAAGAGACATAAGTTTCTAACAGACTCATTAAGAAACTTCCCCAACGATAAAGCACTAGGTCCTGACAACTTAAGTGATAGATTTCTCAGACTAAACATAATGTTTTACCATTACTTTCTCTCATTGAAGACTGGATCAACCAAAAAGCTAAACCCCCTCCATGGATAAATGATGCCAACTTAATGCTACTATCAAAAACAGATAGCTTGACACCAACTATTTAAAAAACTGCTCCAATAGCAATGTCATCAGCAGCTAGAAAATTATTTGAAGCAACATGGATGAGACTTTTCTCCAATCACTTATGTAGTACTATTGATAAAAGTTAAATAGTGTTTAGACCAAAGGCTCAAATGGGATAAAATACAGCACAACTTATTCAAGACATCAACTCAAGACAATATCAAAGAATATGGTTGATAGATATAGCCCAAGCCTTTCCATCATCACTCATGACCTTACTGATCGATGAAATAGACAGAAGGAGACAGTTGTTTAAGCACTTGAACTCTTAATTTAAAAGGACTTGACACTTACTTACATATATTAACATATATATATATATATAAGATCGGGGAAACCTAGAGACCTCAATGTTATCATATTAATATTATTATTATTACCTTAATAAGAGAAAGTTAATAAGAAAAATAAATACATTTATTGCAGAAACACATTCAAAATTAGATAATTATAAGTAAAACATTAATAAATCAATGTGTTGACAGTTAATTCTTACTAATTAAAAAGATCTTAGGTTCATTCGATATAATATCAAAAAGAAGCTTAACTCATCTATTGGCGATTTAAAATTCTTTCATTCTTGAATTGAGGTAATTTTACTTTAATTGGAGTATACAATTTATCGAATAAAAGGTATGTATTTAAAATCGTTTTAGCTAACTTGAGGAATCATGATTTATTCTCTGAAATATAATAATTTAATAACTCTAACATATATAATAACTATATTATGAAGTCCATCTCAAGTCAGTTCTTCAAAAACAAGGTCTAAGACTTTGTGTTTTTGTTAAGTAATGCATTACAAATTCTAAAAAAGACTCAATACTCATACAAGTATAAACGATATCTCAAAGATACTAAGAGTTTCAAGAAGTTTTGTCAGATAAGTGTACTCTATATAAAAAGAAAAGTATAATTAACATATGAAAGAGAAAATATAATAAATGTAAAAGATAGTTATAGACCACTTAAAACTAATTAATAAGCAAGAAAACTTGGATGAATGAAAAGGGTTCTCTCTCCAAGCTCTTTCACAGAAATTTCCAGAATTTATAATTACCATTTCCTAACTATAGTATATTTACAAGAAAAACAAGATCAAACATAAAGTTATGCGAAACACTAAAAGTCTCAGTACTGTTAAACTTTAAAAAATACATTGATAAAGGTGTGAGAGCCTAGCTTCGCTTAAAGAGTAAGTTGCTAAAAACAAAAAATCATGTACATTTATGAAATAATCTTTAAACCATATAAGCTTTAGTAGTGCTCATGGGCAAGAAAAAATGAAAATTAAAGCTTCAAAAGATTGGTTTAAAACTTAGAACTTTCGCAGCATTAATAGGAATAAGTATGGAGTCCGGGTTGGAGGGCTACTTTATCAAACCTAAATCTATCAAATCAGCAGAGACTGCTTAAATAATTGAATATTTACATATATAGAACGAACGTAAAGAAGTTTTAATTTTCGGGGATAATTTAAGGGGACATAAATCTAGATTGGTATAGAGTAAGACAAGTTCATATAATTGGGTTTGCCTTTTTAATGCTCAATAATCTCCCGAGTTCCACTATATAGAGGAAGTATTTTCTATTATCAAGAAATCGTATAGATAGGAGATAATATCAAACAACTATAAAATTAGTGAGAAAAAAAAAACATAAAAATAATAAAACATTCATTGAAGAGTGTTTAAGCAGAAGCAGTATATGAATAATAATAAAGCATTTGGATATGATGAAAAACTATTTAGATTATAATCACTCTAATCTATGTCGCTTGTTTCTCAATATGGTATCTAAATTCATTCCATGGATTACTTTTCTCGCACTCTCCCAAACTCAGATTCTTGAGTCATGATAGTGTCTCTTAGCTATTCACTGGGCACTCTTTTGCTTTAAATGTCAGTCTTGTAATCAGAAAAGAGGCTGAGATCTCATGATACTCTATCTTTTTTTCTGCTAACGATGCTTTGAATTTAGTTTAAGAATGGATAGCGTCTTGCCTTTTGACTCTAAATAATTAACTTTATATATTTATATCTTACTTGAAAAATGGTCCCCTTGCAATTATCTATAGTCTTCATCTTTAATAAAAATCTTTTATTTTTCTTCTTCTTATTTTTCGCTTATATTCCTTATTCTATTTGCATTCTTAATTAGTTATGAGAAGTAATTGGTATGTACTCCATAGAACTAGTTTCTGTCAGGTTGTACTGTATAGTCAGAATAATAATTTATATACTTCATTATTTGCTCATCTTCCTGAATGTTTAAATATATTTTTGACCGAAAGTTTTTCGTAGTATGGAACATTGTGCTGCACAACTTCACCTGATTTTAGTAGCAGCTTGTCACCTGCTAAGAAGTTTTTAATATATCTAATGGTAACATGCTCTCCATTTGGTTAAAAAGTAACCCCTTATAAAGTTTAATACATTAGTCTTACAATTAAATCTCAGGAAATTAATCCAATCATTTTTGGACATAAATTTGCTTTTAAACTTCCTGACATCATAACTATGGAAACCTCGACTTTCCATGCAATATAATTATTTAGAGAATTATATAAGTCTATTATAGTAGACTTTTAAAACTTCTGATCTTAAGTTTGAATCATGATTAAAATGCAATATACTTTAACGAATTTCATGCCAGCGAAGTTTAGATTTATATCTGTCAGAAAACTAAAATTGATAATTAAAAAGTCAAAGTTATATTGAAAAGTCTTCAAGTGGAAGAATAGTAAAATATTAATTAAATTAAAATAAATTGTTAAAAAAAAAAAACATGACGTCTTTCAGTACCTTATATACAGTAAATTAAATTGAAATAATTATAATTAAAGTTATATAATTCTATCATGCAAAAGATATTCTAACTATAATTTTAGATATAACGTCTTTTACCTTATAAATATATAATAAGTCTAATTCATCATCTCAATAGTTTTTCATTAGTATTTCACAGACCCTTCTATATTTTTACAATCCATTAAAGATAGCAACGTGAGTTCCTTTTAATATAATTACTTTAGCAGACAGGCAACTTTGTTTAGAAGAATCAATAATCTAAGGATTAACTCAATGGAAAACTATTTAAATCGACAGATGTTTGTCACAATAAGCTCAAAAAAATATTTATTATTTAAAGCCACTAAAATAAATAGGTATTAGTAGAACAAACTCAATCTCATCAAAATAAACCCTTAATTTTAGTACATTATTATAATTAAACTATAATGTATAAGCAGTCATTCACTCCCATAGAATGGCTTTCATTTTAGAATATGATAAAATAATAAACATATTAATAATTTTAAAATAAATCTAATACTTTTTTTTTATATATAATTAGAGTATTTATTATATTATTATTAAATTATTAAGAATAGAAAAATGAAAACTTTTTGTGGAGATGGTAAGTGAAAACCCTTAAACCCTTCTCATAATTTTTCAGCCTAAGTTTTTACTCAGTTAATTATTCAAAAATTATGTAGAAAAGAAAAACTCTGTATCAGAACTCAGAATAATTAAGAGTAATAAACTAAAGAATCACAATTCATGCTAAAAAATAGAAATAGATTATTTGAACTATGCTAATGTATACCTGTAACTATTGTGTAGTTTCTACCTCCTATGATAGTCTAAATGCGTTGGAAGTTCATCAGTCAAATTATCACAGAGAAATTTATTAGGCAATTAAAAAAATGAAAAGCTAATAATTGCACCTGCTCTTTATGCTTAAAACTTTTGGTAAAGCATTCAAGTGCGATAGACATAAGAATAGATGCAAACTCAAGCTAAATAAAACTAAAGTTATTGAAAAGAAAAAAGTTGATATATTTAAAATGATTTTCCAGAGGGGACAGTTTGAGTTTTACTTGACATCTCTAAAGTCTACAAGCTTGTAGCCATTCAGTAGAAAGTTAAAGAAATAACTTACAAAATATTTACTGAACTGGTATTATTTGAAGGCGATGTCAAAGAACTTAAAATACGGAAGATTTAGCAAAAGATGCTATGCAAAGATTAATGGCTTTATTAGGGAGTACTAAGCACTAATAGATCCTCTTTGATGAATTGAGTAAAAGCTTCCTTACGAGACAATGACAGATAAATAAATTCCGAATATGCCAATTGAGCTGGTTCAAGAGAGGCAAAGTAATTATTTGGTACGTCAACTTTAAGAAAGGTTGCAAGAAAATTTATAAAATAACATGGCTATGATGAAGTTGAGAAAGGAGAGTGAATTAGATTGACGAAAAATATGAAACTGTATAAGGGCTCGGGGATGTATACAGCACATAACAGTGAAAGCTTTTTGATAGGAAAAAAGGCTTTGTTTCAAATATGCTAAACTATCACGTGAAGGATTACGTTATCTTTTCAAAGGCAGGCAGGCAAGCATTATGAGAAACCGGAATAGATTTACGATTTTATTCAACAGATGGCACCAGACAAATTAAACATAGAAATTTTTTCAAGACCTCACAATATATAAACTTACTACGCATACTTAGGGAATTAGTTGAAGAAGCAAGAGACATGAACATTTATCAAGTGTGTTTTAGTTTTGCAACTTAGTATAAAATAATTTATTAGTAAATTTTAATTAATATAATCTATGAATGTGAGAATACTGAACCATTTTTAGTAAAATTCAGCTTTTTTTAAATTACTATCGAACAAGCCCAAGATCGGATAGATCGGCATTATCAATTGCCAAACATCGTTCCTTAATAAATATTTTGAATAACATATGTATTCCTAAAACAATGCTACCTCATATATTCAAAGTTAAACATAAGTAAATGAATATTTAAATCTTATAATTTTTAAAATAAAAATAACTAAACCTAAGTTTTTAAATTGTATATTGTTACAATTTATTATTAAACAATAATACTATGCTAATAAGTTATAAAAAAAAAAGAAACAAAATGCAAAAATAAAAAATTAATATACTATTTCTAATATACAAAGGAACCATTTCTTATGCGTATTCATCATCATTTCACTTGCCTATAATTTAGAACTTAAAAAAAAAATTAATAATAAATAATTAAGTAAATTATGAAAATACAGGAAATTAAGGATAGGTTGTGATGGTTATCTGTAAAGAAAATAGCTATTTAAATTAAACTCTAGCAAAAATGCACAAAAAAATCCTCATTTATACATATTCATCCACATCTTCTCCAGACAGTCCTTTCCATGTTTTGACACAATGTTCCAATGATTGGCTTTACTGTGTCATTTCAGGATACTAAAAGATTGTGTTCTTGTCCGATTACACAAATATAGAGCAAATGGTGACGAAGGCAGTCATGATAGTTGAAAAGACGATTTGGAGTGCTTGTGTAGAGTTTCATACTTAGATGAAAGTCGCATATTTAGCAGTTATAGATCCATTTGAAGTGATTTGTTGCACTATTAAGATTCATTTTTTTATAATATAAGTTTTAAGTCGAAAATATAGTGGAATAATATATATAATATAAAAGATAAGACTTGGGAATATATCGTTATTGTCGTTTTTTTTGTTTTAATTAAAGAATTTAAAATCTAAGCAATCGATGATATTTTAAAATTTTTATTTTATTTCTTTTGCCTTATTTAATCTTTCATTATCGAACTAATCCATGTAATTTTAATACGAGTTATCTCAAATCCAATTGATTTATCAATTCATATCATGTTATAATTTATCATAACAATAAATTATTCAATAAATATTTTTGTTTAATTAAAGTTGTAATTAGTATTAATTTGTGTACATTTTATAACAATATTAAAAATTTACATTGATAAATTTTATTAAAATTTCGAATTTTTTTTATAAAATATAAAAAATTCTTTATACCCTAATTAGAAATTCAAAGTGATTAAAATGATAATAATAATAATAATAATAATTAGATCACATTGAGGTCTCTAGGGACCACCGATCTTGTATATGTTTTTATATATATATAAGGGTCTAGCCCTTTTAATATTTTTACTCAGTAAGTGAATTCATAAGCATTCGTAGCCTTTATATAACACCTTCATATTTGAGAATTTCTTTTCATCTTGATTTTCTTCGAAGTTTTTAAGGTTTAAAATGGCTCTTCTTACTCCTCTTAGTAGTTGGTGGTCTGCTGTTTCTGAGAGTTATCTCGCTCCAATTCTTAGTTTGAGTTCATCTATTAGTTCTTGAACTAGATCTTCGTAATAGTCTGTTTCATTGGATTTCTAGAATTAGTATATGTTGTTTAGAATTCCTCTTACGTCAAGATTGGTACTCATGCATTGGTTCATTATTGAATAGCCTAGAGTACTAGACATCCTGTCTATCCATTATTTGTTTAAGATTGACAATCTCTTTTGAAACTCCCAGGCGCAGATATGTGCTGCTAAAAAGCATGATTCTTATAGCAATATATTGTCTGGTTCTGCTATTTTGTTCCCTACTAGGATTTGGTAATTTTCTTTTAGGCGTGTGTAGGTTTCTAGGCCAATATTCTTTTATAGGTCATAATCTTCGAAGGGATTTAATAAAATCTTTCTAATCTCTTGATATATGAAGAGATTTGTGTTGGGGTTATTGATCATTTCTTAGAGGACATTAATCTTGTTGATACTGAGGTAGAGTTGAATCTACACAGTTTTGTCGTTGATAACTCTAGTGATTAAAATGATTTGCATTTTAATAAGTTGAATAAGTATAAAAAAATATAATATTTAATAAATTTAGAATATAATAATATTTTTTATTTAAGATTTATAACAATTAAAGAAATTTATAAAATAACATTTAAATATAAGGAAAGTGTTTTTAAAATATAGTTATTATGATAATTAAAGTATGATTAAAAATAAAAATTAATAAATAATATTTAGATAATTTTGAAAATTAAAAATGAGGAATAAATAACTTATGCAAATGTAAAAGCTGCAGATCATATTATTTTGATGTCATCTTTCGAACCTGACACCTTAAGACATCACCAGATAGGTACTTTTCAAGATATAAGAGCCAACAGGAAAAGAAAATTGGTTGACAATGACTTTAACACTCAACGTATATCATTTTTAAACCTTCATTTTTTGGTTTAATGATTCTCAAAGGTACCTACTATTGTTCAGAGTTATTTAATAACTTTGACTGTTAATCACACTGATTTGCTTTGAATACTACTTAAAACCTTGAATATTGGGCTAATTGGCCAATTTTGATAGAATTTAGTATTATCTAAAGATTAATGAATATAGTATCTATGAGCGAAATAACAGTATTTGACTGTTTTAAAGAGAATCATAAGTTACTGAGAAAATTGAACTTTATAATATTGATAAAATACATTCGAATCGGGGAATTGTGAAAATTAAAATTCAAAAATAATTATATTAATATTTACTGCTAATGTAATGTGTGATTAGTCTTATTTGCGAAAATTGGTCAAATTGCTAGTTTTTATTACAAAGTGGTCACTTTTACATGCACTTGTTGTCAAAATTGAGAATTTTTCTGATTATACTTTCTAAAATGACCAAATTGGAGATTCATTGTCAAAACCCCTAAATTTTCAGTTTTTGACTAATATTGATATGTCTTTATTTATGTCTGTCATATATTAGTAGAATGGCCATAAAGTGGTCAAAATGCATTGATCGAGCAAAATTGTCAAAAATAGTGGCCAAAACCCCAGATTTGTTGTGACAATGACCATTTTAGGGAAAGCTGGTCAAAAATTTGAAAAATCTAGGTCTTTAGTCTGAATTTTGCATTATTAGTCACTTTTCGCAAAAATATGGTGACCAAAACCCCATTTTGAGCAGAGAGGTCAAAAATCTTGAAAATCTCTGATATTGGTCAATGCTGTCAAAAATTGCGAGGTTTTAGAGTTCTTGATTTCAGAACTGCCTATAAAAGGATGCTGATCAAAACAATTGAGCAGAAGTTGGAAATTTGCTAGATTATCACTGCATTCTCAAGAATTCGAAAAGTCTGATGCTTAGTTTATCTCCTCTCTCGCATAATTATGCAATTCTTGGAAAAGTTGTATTTAAAACGAGTTTTGTATAACTATAGTCAAATTTGCTCAACTCCTCTGGATTTCACTTTGAGGTGATAGAGTATTACAATACAGAGCGTAGTCATGTGTAATTGGATGATACTTGCCAAGAATTCATAAATATCTGAGAAGACTTGTAAGAACTGCGAATTCAAGGGATCCCCACAAATATTTGCATTAATTATAATGACAGTATTAGTAGCAGTAGTAATAGCAGCAGTAATTGTAGTTGCAGTAGTATTGATGATGCAAAAATTATATGCACTTATAGAATTTTCATTTTAAGGTGCAATTCTAAGTTTTGAGTAGAATCTCAAACAAAGCCATACCTCAGAGTATGGATCCACTTTTTTATGCTGAATGCCCAGAGTCCTTTAACATCATCTTCACTCATATTCTTGATAATCTCTTGGATGCGCTTGACCAGCTGCACTCTATAAATTTTAAATCACAATATGCTTACTTGCTATTAATGTTCTGCTGCTTGAGGTTCTTCTTGATGTGCGCAAACAACTATTCGATTGGGTTGAGCCAGGGGGAGTGTTCTGCATTGAAAAGAACGTTGGCTTTGAAGCGACGAGCAGTCGCAAGCATTTCTGAATATTTGTGTATGATAGCATTATCCATCAAGAGCACCACCTTCTTATTGCACAGATCTTTGTCAATTCTTATACTTCTCAGCGTCTGATATATAAAGTTCTCAAACAGCACTGAATCAAAACCTCCCTCAATTATTTAAGTGGAGACCACTCTGTCAACTGCGATCGCAGCTATCAAACTCATCGAATATTATTATCTTTTCACAGTTTGCTTTGCAATCGACAACTGTTTTGCTTTCTATCCATAATCGCCTAAATTTGCAAGCATGTCCTTTTGATATTGAGAGATTGGTTTATAAGTAAGATTAAGTTGACTTTAATATGGCATCAATGTATAGAGTTGATCACATTCCTTGGATTCTTCAAATTGGTTATGAGTTTGTGATGGATCATCTATAATTATAGTTGAATAGGTATTAGAACGATAGTTGATTTATCATCTTAGTAGTTTGATGGAAGTATGCATAATGATATGAGTTTAGATGTAGTTATGTTGAATTTGTATTTGCTGGATTCATACAACATTATGGTGGAGTCATACAATATATGATTGGAGTCATGCAATATGGATCTCTCCAACTTGGATTTATTCAATCTGGATCCATACAACAAGGAACTATACAACCTAAGAGATATCTTCAGGATATCTTCATCAAGCATGGTAGTTGAAAGCATCGCTTAACTCCAAGATGTCATCTTATGATTTGCAACTCTCTCGCTCTTTATAACATCAATTCTAATATATTGGCCAGACGAAGGATAGCAAGATGATTTGACTTCGTCCGCAATAGAATGAGTATATTTGAAATCATCATCATGCAACAACCATCAACTTCCAAATTCAACTTCTTGTACTTACTCTCATCGATATTGGAGCTGCTTAAAACTGATAGCGATAGCTTTCTTGGAGTCAACTGAATCACTTCTCGTTATCTCTAACCCAACAACGAACTGCTTGATTTCTTCAAAGTTGATTTCAACTTTAGTTTTGATACCTTTTCTATCAGTGGAGTGAGCCCTGAGTGAATCCTTTCAATTTGCTCATCATCTGAAGTGACTTTCTTGGCAGTGCTCTGCAGCTTCAATTTCTAAATTTTTTCAATGTGCTTGATTGATTCTTAGGAGTGTCAGCAACTTCTGGTATAGGAGATAGGTCCTTAAGTTGTTTATGCTTTGAATTAAAATTCTAGCGAGGTGGTGTTATAAAATGACTGACTTCTATATATTATTCGATTAAAATTAATATCAAATCGCTTACTTTAGAGCTGCTTGATGATTTCTGTGATATCTTAAAAGTAGATTGCTTTGCAAACTTAGTCAAACTGCTTTTACTAGAATGGGGTTTTGAAATTGGTATTGCTTTACTCTGAAAGAGTGAATGATGGTTGGATGACAGTGAGGCCTGAGCAGCAGTTTATAGATTAATGTTTTATGAAGTATTTTAAGCAGCCAATTCGCTTGATTTTATAAATGGAACTGCATCCAATTCATTTGAAAATTTCTAACAATATTCTTCATTCAACTGCTTGCCAAGCAGCATCTCTCCATACTGCAACTCTTTATCGCTCGCGATGATTCTACAATACTTTTTAATTGCAATGAGTTTGCTCTCATTATTCTTCCTCTTGCCAAGAATGCTCTTTTGATTTAGTGCCCACTATTTAAGAGGCAAGTAGTAGGATCTGAAATTACTTTCATCAATTGATATAATTACTGCATCCTCACTTAAGAACTAAGATAGCAGTCGACTCACCCACAAGCGCTTGCTGTTATAAGCAGGATCCCTATACTTGAAATTCGCTGCTTCTGTCTTACCAAACTTCAAATGAAACTACTCCTTGAGAATTTTATGAATCGTTGAGATGCAAGGCACTTTGAATGCATACTATAATGGCAAACTCGTTTTCATTTCTTGCAATCGATTATGAATATTTCTTCCAGTGACTGATAAATCCCAACTTCCTCAATGCATTCGCCAACAGCAGCAACCAGCTGCTCATTATCTCTCTCCCTCCTCTTGCCAGATTTTTTGGTTCTTAAGGAGGCAATACTTAAGTTCTCAACTCATGCTTAAACTTCTCAACAGTTCTTGATACAAACTCTGCTGTCACTCGCAACTTCTTAGAAATTTACTTTGGCTTCAACTAATCTTCCATATACATTCTTACTATCTCAAGTCACTTATGTGCAAGCTTTGCTTCTCGAGGCTTTAAATAGGGATTGCTTTCTTAAAGATGATTAGAGTTTAGCTGCCTTGAATTTAAATCAGAGATAGAAATCCAGTTTGAATCAATTGCGTTGATTGCTTATCTTTAGATCCAGATATCTAAATATAATTTGCATTAGAGTGATTCTTAAATTTTAGATTATTCTACTTACCAACTTTGATTTGCGAAAATTATTTAAGAACTGCTCAAGGTATTAGCAGAGGGAATCGTCGTTGAGCAAGCTCTTCAAATCTATAACATCTTTCAAATATGCATCGATTCCTTCTAATGGCATCTATATGATCAAACCTCCTTGCAAGGAACCCACTTGAGGAGGAACCTCACCAGAGTTGAGCAGAATTCCTGTATTGTATGAATATTTTGCAGGAGCAACCACTTGCACGAAATTCTTTCCTAAAATCACAGGTCCCCACTTCGTAATTTGCTTATCTTAAACCTTGATTCAACTTTGCTTGATGTTTTGAAATAAATACTGGCTTAGATGATCGTCGCTGACGATCGAGTGTTGCGATAGCTCTTGCAAAGATTGCGATAGTTATTCAGATTGCTTGCTTGATTTTTTGGATCTCTGAGCTGCGTTCATTTTTATTTTAATTTTAATAAATCTAAATCACAATATCTATGAGTATTCTTTAAAATAATAATATATTTTATTAAAATGAGTTATCTTCACTCTAATGCTAAGGAGCCTGCTGATGTTTCTTATTATAAGATTTACTTTCCTATGGTATTTAGTTTTGAATCGACATCGATTACTCAAATATAAGAAATGTATGCTAGAGGCGCAAGCGCTTTTTAAATTCTTTTAAATACCCTGTTCACTATTCATAAAGTGGTCAACACAAAGCTAAGATGTTTGAAGGATCTATGTTGACATTTTTGTTGATGTGCGATGATCTATGGAGCATGTGTATCAATACAGTCTTAACGAAGCTTTACAATTCAAAAGACTCTCCTCATAATGATGTGATGCATATCATTTAGAAGGCTTACTCTTGCTTTGTTAAGCAACCTTCAAAAGCTGAATAATCGTAACTCAAGAATTATAAGGGGAAAATTTCTAAAAACGATTATGAAATATTGGGAACTCGATACTCAGAATATGATGAATTTAGGAAAATGGTAGTTCCTCAATGCTAAATCAACAAGAAGTTGCACTATGTCAACAATGCTATCTTTTAAGACAAGAAAAACATCATTCATGTGCACAAACGAAAGGAAAAAGATAATGAGGAATCTTCCTGATGAAATTCGATCAAACTTTGAAAAGCTTGCTCAAGGTCACAGAAATTGAATTGAAAACAGTGTATGCTTAATTCTAAACTATTTATGATGCTCACATTAAGAACAGAGAAGCTTATGAGCAAAGAGTTTTTGCAAAGTTGCAAATAGATCCTTCAGTTAAGAATAAGTAAAAATCAAAGAAAAAATCTAATGCCAAGAAAAATCAAAATGTCACTACTCCTCATACAAACATACCACCACTTCCAAACACACCACCACTCAATTCTATCAATGAAATTCAAGAAGAAGAAAAGGGTGATGCTTCCAACAACTAAGAAGTTTATGAGCAGCAAAATCATGTGCAATTGTACTATAGTTAAATGCACGATTAGACATGCCATTAGCAAATTTTAAATTTATTCACACAGCAGCGTTTGAATGACATCCACAATCAGTTTATCGCTGCATTGAGCTAAAGCAAATTCCAATCTTAATAGACATCGTCAAGGTTTATTAGGGATCATGAGCAGTTAAGTAAAAGGTTGTTGAAGCAATACAACAAGAAAATTATTGAAAGTGCTTGCACACCTCTGACTTACTAAGAACAGTAGGATCAAATTGAAAAAATGATGAAGGACCTTTCAAAGGATTAATATAGCATCACTGGTTCTTATGATTATTTCAGAGTTTTTACAAAAAAAGATCCTGTTCAACAAGCAAATTTAGTTAAATTTCAGGAGATCAGTTAAGACGCGGCTGAAAATTATATAACTTTGATGAAGCACCATTTGAAATAGATTAAATTGAAGTCAACAAGGCCAGCTAAGGAAATTTTGCTGGAATAAATAATTTCCTTGATTATAAGGAGAAACAAAAAGTGAAACAAAAAGCAAAGAGAAAGCAACAGGATGAAGCCAAGAGATAAAGCCAGCAAGTAAATTTGATGAACTAGAACCCTAAGGATTTGGGGGTTCCTGATAATACTTTTCAAGTTTAAAAAGATAAAACTGTGACGTTCTAGTTTCTCGATAGACGTTCTAACATAGAAATGAGTGATGGCAGTGTGCTTTCCAGATCATCTGCTCTTGAAAATTATCCTGATGACCATGCATACCTAAGGTTTGAGTATGTCAAGGTCGCTCAAAAAACTATGAGAGAGTCATAACTTTACATCCTATCGAGCATGAAAACATTTGCCCTTGATTGTTATGACTATATCACTCAATAATTGGAACCTTTAGCACAGATTAAATTTTCTGGATCACCTTTCTTTGAGGAGACAAGCTACAGGCTAATGTACACACCACACTACTTTTAAGAATAATAATTCAGCTACAAGATGCATGCATTTCAGATGCGTAGCAAGGCTATGATTTTTAATTTGAACAGTACTTTCAAAAGATCTCTTATAATGGACCCAAGCAATTATTGTTATCTATCAGAAATTATGGGCTTGCTTGCTATATCAATGATGCCCCTATGTTTCCCAATTCCACAGCTTTTGCAATGATGCTCTGTGGTTTGTTGTAAATGCATCCTCACTACTTTTTAAATGATTACTTTCTCAACCCACTAAGATTCCCTCTCATTGATGTTCTGAATTGGTGTGCGTTTGACAATAAGTCCAGGAGCTATAAAGTATCTCGCATTCAGTAACTTGATATATTTGAGAGAGATCTCACCAGAGTAGAAAGTCTTTGCATGTTTCTTAAAAGCAATAAAGCATATTTTGAAGAGTTATTTAAGAACAAAGGCACTATATTCGTCGAACTGCTTTTTAAAAACTGCGACAATAAAATTCCTCAAAGTCACTTTGTAGTTATTAGATGCGATAAATTTGGTCAACTCTAATATATGAGCAATAGATACAACAAACTAACCAAACTTCCTGTTGAAATAAAGGACTTTGATGGTAAAAATACATGGATCAATAATCTCATTCTCGAACTGACTAAAGACTCTGGAATACGCGCAGGAAGTAAAATTGTATTTTGTATCAATATTTACTAATGCATAAGAGACTTAAAGCCATAGCTATCAATTCTAGGAGGATAAGCAGACACTCGCATTCTGGCAAGAGAATTCTTTTAGAGATTTTTCAGTTGGTAAGTTTTGTTAAATTATTAATTACTATAGGTATTCCTGCAAAGAGTTGCCGTTTGCAATTGCCTGACTTGAAACGCTCAATAGATTACTTAAAGACTCAGACCTGCTGTCTCACTTATGAAAATGCTAGCGACATCGATTATAGTGATGAAGACAATGAACCAACTGAGTTCATCAATCAAAGCCCTGAAGATATTCTCTCAATCAGCAATATTTAAGAGAAGTTGACAACTTTTTCAAACATAATGAAAGACCCTTCTCATTGTGCAAGTAAGTATACTGTTTTAACTAAATAATTACCTTAGGTTTTCATTGCAATAAATTAGCTGGTATTATCGATCCAAGAAGCTAACTATACGATCCCTATCAAGTTATCGACTTAAGTTTATAACTAGCTGATACCATCTCTCTCTTTACCAAGCAATCTCGCTAACTTTAAAATGGATTACAATAAAAACTATTCAACTTCGGCAAGGATTTTTATGCGATGCTGAAAGCATAATTGGATAGTTCCATGATACAGTAGAATGCCAATTTGTATTATTGGCATAGTGAAAGGTAAGATTTGTTATTATTTTTAAAGCATGTTATATTTTAGGCTTGGAGAGATTTTAACTGATAGGAGGTAATTCAATATCGAGCAACTAAACGTTCAACTTCCTTCAGACTTAAGAGCCGCGATTGAGACCACGAAATTTATTGCATCAACTTAAAAAGCTAAGCAGCCTTTGCCACCTATATAAACCAAAATTTGCATTCTCACACGCTACCAAGATGATTTCTGTGATGTTGTTTAGAATCAAATTCTCTTACCAATCGAGTTGCCTACCACAAAAAATATCTCTAAAGAAGAGTCTACTTTTCATATAAATCCCATGATATGCAAGCTTAGCAAATTGTTTCCTTAATTGGTTTACAAATAAAATACGATTCAGCAAACTTTAGAGTAAGTTAGTTCTCTCTAAAATTTATTTAGATCTTAAACTCGTGAAGTTGGGGCTCGTGAGAGCATCCTTGGCAAGAGACTTAATAATCCTAGCGATTAATACTCTCAGAACAGGTCCAGTCAAAGTTAGTTAAGCCAAATCAAGCACGAGTCTTCTGCTTTATAGCAATATCAAAGATACTATGGGTCTCAAAACAATTAGTTTGGACTATGTAATTAGTCGCAGCAAAACAGCTTTGTTATGCAGTAAAACTACTCTTAATAGTAAACCCCATATCAACAATTCCCACAGACACCCCATAATAGAAACTCAAACATCTAGATCCAGCTGAACAATAATCAGGATTAGATTAATAATAACGCAACGAATTGCTCGTCCAAGAATATGAACTCGTTAGACAACAGCTAAGGAGGAAACTAAGAAAATAATATGAGTCATTCTATCGGTAGCTCCTCTAGCTCATAAATTACCAGTGTGAAAAGTTATTAGAAATAAGGTTCCTTACAAGGCTAAACTTCCAGAAAAAGGTTGAAGAGGAATAGCATCAGGAGATCTAGTTCAAATGAAGATTCTAAGCATTAGGATTAAGTAAACTAATAGTTAAACATAGATGAAGCTGACTCTAACACAGAAAAACCTAAACTGAATCGAGTCATTCAAACAAAAGTCAGAAGATAGAATAAGATGAAGAATATATCTTAAGACACTCTTAAGATGAGTAAAACTCCAAGCCAAATAATCAAATGTTCTAGGATTGACCGACACAGACGCTCATCAAAGTGCATTCTTCGCTTATCCTGAAAATCCTTCTACTCCAAACAAATTTCAACAATTAGTAGGCGATTTGATGCAACCAACTTAATAAGCCGATTAGGAGACAGAAAGCTTAGTTTAATTACGAGATTCGAATCCAGTCCCCAACTTGAATAGATAAAGCTAGAATAGCTAATAATAACTACCAAAAACCCCATATTTGACCAATCCTTGCTTTTCTAAAGTCAATTCTCCAAATCCTTACGATTCAAATTTCATTGGTTCTAACAATTAAGGTGCCCAGTTTCTGATTTAATCCCATGATAAGGGTTATGAAGATTGCAGCAATAATCTTATTTAATAACCTCTCAATCTACCATCGCATTTCTCAATAGATGTTTAACAATCAAATAAGCTAGCAGCAATTAAATAATCTCATGCCTAATAATATATATGGAGATGGCTCAATGCTTTCAAGCGCTCATCTAAATTATTAGTAGAATGCATTCCTTTAATCCAAAATCCTGATGATCAGCAGAGGATACAAGCTAATAATAAAGTACAATCACCATAACATAGATAAGGGACTATTTCAATATTTTCTCCATTTTCAAAGTTTTCATAAAAGAAAAGTACACCATAACAGCTTCCATAAAAAATGTTACTTCTCAAATCTGAGCAAAGCGTTGAAAATTAAGAAAATTAAATCTTAACTAACTCAGCTTTTGCACTTAAAGTAATTGCACAATAGTCACCCCAGCAGGAGAACAATTTCCAAAGTTCATTGCTAAATGGAAATGATGAGGATGATCAGAACTAGATGGAGATTTCGCCTTCTAGGCAACCAACATCATCTCCTCGATTTGCAAGCAATCAGAATTTAACTTAAGAACTTTATGAAAACTCCTTCGCATAATAAAACTAACAGGCTTAAAATTAAGGTCAATTGTAGCAGTAGGAGCAACAAAACTTGATTGAAGTGCAGTAACAATTTGAAATAGATTAGTAGCTTGAAAATGATCAGACACGTGCTGAGGAACAGAAAAGAATAGCAGAGGAGTAGAGAATTGCTGAACAGAAGCAAATGGTAGAGTTGAAGGAACTTGCAAAGTAGGAGTTAGCCGAAAATCAAAGAATTGCAGAAGAGAAGAGAATTCAATAGGAGAAAGAACTTGAAGAGTAGCTAATTGCTGAAAAGAGGAAGATTGCTGACGAGGAGAGAATTGCACACGAGAAAGAACTTGAAGAGTAGAAAGTTGCTGAAGAGAAGAGAATCGCTGTAGAGAAAGAACTTGCAGAGAAGAAAATTGTTGAAGAGAGGAAGATTGCCCCTGAAGAGAAGCAAATTGCAGAAGAGATGAGGATTGCTGAAAAGAAGAGAGTTGCTGACGAGGAGAGAATTGCAGAAGAGATGAGGGTTGCTGAAGAGGAGAAACTGGCCAAGGAAAGGCTTCTTGCAGAAGAACAGCAGCGACTTGCTTCAGATTAACTGGTGTAGAAACAAAAGTTGCAAGAGCAATAGCAGTAACTCCAACAGTAAGAGCAACAATAAATCATTCAGCAATCGTAATAGATTGAAATGCCATAAACAAAGTTGACAGTTTCAAATCCTCAACTTCAGAATGATTCTCAGATTGCTAATCAAGATTCTCAATTGAAGTAGCACTTTCCTCAAAGTTAGCAAGATCAAATCAAGCAGGATAGCAACTAGTTGAAGGATCAAGTTGGATATTCAGATTCATTGAAAGAGGAGCAGAGTAAAGGAGATGAAAGTAAGGTGAAAGATTAGATTCAAAAGTCTTAGCCTGGAACTAAACAGGTCTCATAGCAACAGCAATAACTTGAAATGCTAAACGAGATTTCTTAGACCAACTTACAAGAAGTAGAACAATCATGATCAAGATGGCCAGCTGTAAGTTGAGCAGCAACCTCCATAGGTATTGCAGTCCCAACAAAATCAACCCCTAGATTCCATCAACGGGTAAGCAGCAGATTAGATTCAACCTAATCCTCCCAAAGACTCTGAATAAGAACAACATTCAGATGTGAAAGAAGCTGAAGTTGTCCCTCCTAATGATTGAGATATCTGTTTCCTACTTATAATATTTCACAAGTATATTTTCCAATGTAGCTTTAGAGTTTGATTTAGCATAACTTAATTTTGAATCAAACATTCCTTTGCCAATTTAAAACATTCTTTATTAATACATAATTATATTAAGCCCAATATTGAGCTCTCTTAAGACTATTATATTATGTTAATATTATTAATTATCAAACTTGCTAATGCAGCGCTCCTTCATAACAGATTCGCGAGGATAAGTTCTCACTGGAACTTAAGTGCTTCAATTCATGGAACAGTCACTTGAGCAATACACAATCGTCTTTGGCATTCAACTTGCCTTTCACACTATCAGAACCATATAAATCTAAGGTCTATTCCTGGGTGACAACTAAGAGCTTATCTAATTTGTGATCGAAATCATGAACTTCAGGTACAGACCTGCTTAAACATAAGAGATGGGTTGAGCAATGCATTGCAAACCTAAACAAGCTTAGAATTATTATGTTTGATTAATTGCAACTGTTAAGCAATATAATATGCAAAAAGAGGTTCATGCAACCTCGCAATTGATGCTTTATTATTAATAAGTTATTATTTTATAATCAATAATTATATCAAAGAATGAAGTCAAGCAAAACAACGAAGCAGCACTGCTTCACTTTCATGCATTAATCTAAAGCACCTGGTGGATACATCGTAGAAATATATCAGGCAAGTAATTTAGCAATGTTGATGCATTCGCAAAGTGTAGGTTGATCGACGAGCGATTCAAGCGCACATTCAAGTTTTAAGTTGATCCGCAAAGAGGTTTCAAGAATGTTGTAATTTTGGAGGTTGCAGAGAACGAATCAGTTGTTGCAGTAACCTATATGTGGTGCGGATATCACAACGTATGGATTTATCCATTCAAGAAGGAAGACCCATACATGCACTAAGTGTTTATACTTCTTGATCCTGAAGATTCTTCTGATGGTTGGTTCTTCAGCTTTGATAATGACAGTCTAATTCAAGTAGAGTAAGCAATTTAAATCAAACTATAGCTAACGCGCAATTTATAGTTAAATCAAGGGAGAATACAGAAAGACTTTGGATAAGTATGATGAGGAAGTAAGAAAGCAGTTGACATTGCAAGAAATGCCAGAACCCTAAGAATTTGTTGGAGCAGTAACTTTCGCTGTGTGATTAAAGTTATGCAAATAATTATTAAAGAGCAATTAAACTTCATTGGTGATAACACACTCTATTCCCTACACTTTGTTAATTACCTAAGTATTTGAATTATGCTAAAAAGCTCTAATTTTATTTACATTAAGTTAAAACTGAATTACCTTTTTTACCTTAAGCAGCAATTACACTTTAAGTGTGATATATAATTTCTTTTTTTAACTGATTATGTTGATAAATTAAAATCAATTCTCTAACTACTTTTAAAAACCTCTCTAATATTTAAGCAATGCTGAAACCTCATATTATATTAGTCAAACCCAATAAAAGATCAATTAAATCTTCGGCTTTCTATTTCCCTAAACCTAACAGACCAAATAAAAACTAAAAGTATAATGGTAACTATTCTTTTTTATAAAATCAAAACTATGAGTCTAAATCCTCTTTATTTTTAGATAATTACCTAACGAGCCATTTTTTAATCTAAAACTATCTTTACACTATTAAATTACTCATGAAAAATGTGAGATATACTTGCATTTCTGAAAATGATTTTCCTAAGATTATTTCTAAAGTCATTCTTGAATTTACTTCAGCATAATACTAGAGTGCCTATATAAAATTGGGTTAAAAAATAAATTTTTGATTTGATAATGAGAGCTCTCTGTTTCAATACGCGTATTTGATTTTTTTCTTTGATCCTATAATAAAAGATTAATAAATTACTTAGCCATAGTTAGTTCCGAGGGTGGTTTCCTGTTGTGACCTAATCTCCAGTGACATTCTCTAAGTTGATTTCTCTGCCTAAAAACTTACCATTTTTTAAAGATTAAAACAAGTCAGGATGAGTTTCTTCGTGCTTCCCCTTGGTACACACCAGTGAATCAAAGCTTCCAATATCAATTGATTCAAAGATGTGAAGGTTGGCTACTGCTCAGCTAGCGTCTTCCAGTACCCACTAGTGAGAGGGATCTCCGAGCAAGAACGAATAAAATCTTCCAATATATTTTAAGCATTTCTCACCCCCTCAATCCAGTCAAAAAAAAGCTTCCAGTATCATTTAGTTGACCACCCGAAACTCATCCTAAATTAATTATTGCGATGCCTCGCTTAAGTAGGGGCTGAACCATTACCACCCATTTAAATATTCTGTTGGTTGATAAGCTGCAATTAAGCGCTTGATTTCGATTTGAGTAATTCAAAGATTTTATTTTTTATTTTTAATCTCTAAAATCTCTCAGTTTAAGTAATTCTAAAATGTGTAAAACCTTAAATTTTAATGTAAATCAGCGAACATGCACATTTGAATTATTAGTCTTAATGCACTAATTAAGCAGCGCATTAGCTTTTGAATTAATCAAAACCTCTGATTCTAAAATCATGGACTTTCTAATAATCGTAACTTTAGGGAAAATTTGCAAAATCAAATTACTGATTTATCCAAATTGTCTAAATCTCCTATACACTAAGTTATACAATCATTTTCAGTTGTTGCCCTATACTCTTAAATTATATAGAGCATGCCTATTATGATTGAGTAATCCATTATTTTAGGGAACTGCTAAACTATTAGAGTTGAAAAGTTCGAGAGTTAACCTAAAGTAGAGAGATTTTCTTTTTAATTGTAAATACAACAACTTTTACTCTTAAATGGAGGGTATCCAACCATAGGCTGCTGCTGGACCCTAATGCTCCCGAGTAGAAGGAGCATGTTAGATATTGGATATCATAAAAGTTAGGAAGGAGTCTTAAGTTAGGGCAGCAAAAAATCAAGAGGCAAAAGTTTGATTTTTGCTCAAATTTGCGAAATTTTAATGTAATAATGAATTATGAAATTCGCTGGCTTAAATAGGCCTGGAACCATACAATCTGGAGTCATACAGCTGGATTCATACAACTGGAGCTGTACAACTTGGATTCTTACAACCTAAGATTGAGTCTTGCATATTTTGTATCTAATGCAGCTATACAACTTTATGTTGAGCAATTAACATACGCAGCGATTTCTTAATACACTTTTGCATGAATTTTTGAGATATCTTCAGGATATCTTCCTGGAACCATACAACCTGGAGATATCTTCAGGATATCTTAATCTGGAACCATACAACCTTAGAGTGGATTCTTTCAACTTAGCATCTCTAATTCGACTAAACCACCTCAAATATAACTCTATCACTTATATATGATGTTGCTATACTCTATTACATTGATTGGAGGTGTTATGGAGGTATAGTGATTAGAAGGGGTAAGAAATGACAAGTTTGACTTTAGAGAGGTTTTTGACTTCTTAACCATTGTATTGCTAAGAATTTAGGTCTATTCTCAAACTAAAGACCAATTGACTTAACATACCCAACTCTCACCCAATCATGCCAAACCCATCCAAATCATCATTAATCGTATCAGAGGCATCGAAAACATCATTAGAGTTGAAGTCAGAGCTCTTAGGCAAAAATCGATGTTTCAAGATAGATACTCAAACTGTTGGTTTGAAAGCTGTTATTAAATGTCATGAAATACTAAGAATTTTTGAAGTTTGGCCTCTTATATTCTAACCCATATACTTCAGATCAGCTTGTATTTGCATTTATATATGCATCACTGTTGTGTTGTATCATATCAATAAAGTAAGGCTCGCCAATCATAAAGTAGGCAGAGCTATAAGCAATATTATCGAAAATTTTCACAAGCCTTGAAATTTGAGATATCTTCAGGGTATCTTCCTGGAACCATACAATCTGAGGGTGGAGCCATACAACCTTAAAACCCAAAATTTGATAAAATCTCATAATAATGCAAAATTTATGCCTGATATAAGTGGATATGAATACTGCAATCGATTGCTGCATTATCTAGTCATTTAGTAGAGTGCAATCGTAAAGTAGAATAGAAGAGTAAATTAGATTAAAGAGTATAGTGCAAGAGATTAGGTTGTGAATGTATTAGGGAAGGGATTATTAATAGTTTGCGAATTAGTCACTGACAGTTGCTTAAGAATGCGATTTCATCCTTAAGGTGCATGGTATGTCTTGGATAGTCATCTTCAATCATACCTAGTAGTTCATTAGCAGCAGCCTTTATAATGATCTTGCCAGACCAGAGTTGTTGCACTAATCCATAGCCTCTGAATTGATTTCCCTACGCTGGAGCTGCCTTCTCTTCATCTGAAAGATAGCCGTCTTTAGAAACCTTCAAAATCAAATTATCCTATTCTGGCTTTAGCACTAAGTAGAGAATGAAAGCAACTGGCTTGTTCAAGTATTCATTAGATTAGTGAATAGCTTTGTCGTCTCTTGCTGCTTGCTGCAATTTGTTAGAAGTTATGCTGAACCCACTCCAAGGTTTGAAGAGACGCTCCTTCAAGAAAGCAAAGTCCAGTCCAGTTATTAGCACTCTCAAGTTGAATGAAGTAGTACCAACAAGATATCTCATAATACTTTGATGAGGAGCGAATATACCTCGCTGCATTAGCTCAAGATTTGCAATACATACACCTAGAGCTATCCTAAGTCTATAAACTTCCTTAAGCTTTGGTACATGCATATGGAATTTCCCAAGAGGTTAGCGTTTCTAGTTGATCTTAAAGTTTTTGATGAAAAGACTCTCATCACTGTCAAAGAAGAGATGCAGAATAAATTTGGCATCTCTGTGATCTTTCAAAAGATTGAATTCGTGATTTGGTCTATATTTAGCGTGCTGGCCTAAATAAAGTTTCAGCCAACTGTATTGGAAATCGTTTA
>ARYC01018691.1:0-18713 GCA_000711775.1 Oxytricha trifallax
AGAATTCCTGTATTGTATGAATATTTTGCAGGAGCAACCACTTGCACGAAATTCTTTCCTAAAATCACAGGTCCCCACTTCGTAATTTGCTTATCTTAAACCTTGATTCAACTTGCTTGATATTTTGAAATGAATGCTGGCTTAGATGATCGTCGCTGACGATCGAGTGTTGCGATAGCTCTTGCAAAGATGGCGATAGTTATTCAGATTGCTTGCTTGATTTTTTGGATCTCTGAGCTGCGTTCATTTTTATTTTAATTTTAATAAATCTAAATCACAATATCTATGAATATTCTTTAAAATAATAATATATTTTATTAAAATGAGTTATCTTCACTCTAATGCTAAGGAGCCTGCTGATGTTTCTTATTATAAGATTTACTTTCCTATGGTATTTAGTTTTGAATCGACATCGATTACTCAAATATAAGAAATGTATGCTAGAGGCGCAAGCGCTTTTTAAATTCTTTTAAATACCCTGCTCACTATTCATAAAAGTGGTCAACACAAAGCTAAGATGTTTGAAGGATCTATGTTGGCATTTTTGTTGATGTGCGATGATCTATGGAGCATGTGTATCAATACAGTCTTAACGAAGCTTTACAATTCAAAAGACTCTCCTCATAATGATGTGATGCATATCATTTAGAAGGCTTACTCTTGCTTTGTTACTCAACCTTCATAAGCTGCATAATCGTAACTCAAGAATTATAAGGGGAAAATTTCTAAAAACGATTATGAAATATTGGGAACTCGATACTCAGATTATGATGAGTTTAGGAAAATGGTAGTTCCTCAATGCTAAATCAACAAGAAGTTGCACTATGTCAACAATGCTATCTTTTAAGACAAGAAAAACATCATTAATGTGTACAAACGAAAGGAAAAAGATAATGAGGAATCTTCCATGATGAAATTCGATCAAACTTTGAAAAGCTTGCTCAAAGGTCACAGAAATTGAATTGAAAACAGTGTATGCTTAATTCTAAAATATTTATGATGCTCACATTAA
The DNA here is from genome assembly GCA_000711775.1 of Oxytricha trifallax. NCBI lineage: Eukaryota > Ciliophora > Spirotrichea > Sporadotrichida > Oxytrichidae > Oxytricha > Oxytricha trifallax. Next base: position 1,013 of record ARYC01018691.1, read on the forward strand.
GAACAGAGAAGCTTATGAGCAAAGAGTTTTTGCAAAGTTGCAAATAGATCCTTCAGTTAAGAATAAGTAAAAATCAAAGAAAAAATCTTATGCCAAGAAAAATAAAAATGTCACTACTCCTCATACAAACATACCACCACTTCCAAACACACCACCACTCAATTCTATCAATGAAATTCAAGAAGAAGAAAAGGGTGATGCTTCCAACAACTAAGAAGTTTATGAGCAGCAAAATCATGTGCAATTGTACTATAGTTAAATGCACGATTAGACATGGCATTAGCAAATTTTAAATTTATTCACACAGCAGCGTTTGAATGACATCCACAATCAGTTTATCGCTGCATTGAGCTAAAGCAAATTCCAATCTTAATAGACATCGTCAAGGTTTATTAGGGATCATGAGCAGTTAAGTAAAAGGTTGTTGAAGCAATACAACAAGAAAATTATTGAAAGTGCTTGCACACCTCTGACTTACTAAGAACAGTAGGATCAAATAGAAAAAATGATGAAGGACCTTTCAAAGGATTAATAGAGCATCACTGGTTCTTATGATTATTTCAGAGTTTTAACAAAAAAAGATCCAGTTCAACAAGCAAATTTAGTTAAATTTCAGGAGATCAGTTAAGACGCGGCTGAAAATTATATAACTTTGATGAAGCACCAATTGAAATTAGATTAAATTGAAGTCAACAAGGCCAGCTAAGGAAATGTTGCTGGAATAAATAATTTCCTTGATTATAAGGAGAAACAAAAAGTGAAACAAAAAGCAAAGAGAAAGCAACAGGATGAAGCCAAGAGATAAAGCCAGCAAGTAAATTTGATGAACTAGAACCCTAAGGATTTGGGGGTTCCTGATAATACTTTTCAAGTTTAAAAAGATAAAACTGTGACGTTCTAGTTTCTCGATAGACGTTCTAACATAGAAATGAGTGATGGCAGTGTGCTTTCCAGATCATCTGCTCTTGAAAATTATCCTGATGACCATGCATACCTAAGGTTTGAGTATGTCAAGGTCGCTCAAAAAACTATGAGAGAGTCATAACTTTACATCCTATCGAGCATGAAAACATTTGCCCTCGATTGTTATGACTATATCACTCAATAATTGGAACCTTAAGCACAGATTAAATTTTCTGGATCACCTTTCTTTGAGGAGACAAGCTACAGGCTAATGTACACACCACACTACTTTTAAGAATAATAATTCAGCTACAAGATGCATGCATTTGAGATGCGTAGCAAGGCTATGATTTTTAATTTGAACAGTACTTTCAAAAGATCTCTTATAATGGACCCAAGCAATTATTGTTATCTATCAGAAATTATGGGCTTGCTTGCTATTATCAATGATGCCCCTATGTTTCCCAACTCCACAGCTTTTGCAATGATGCTCTGTGGTTTGTTGTAAATGCATCCTCACTACTTTTTAAATGATTACTTTCTCAACCCACTAAGATTCCCTCTCATTGATGTTCTGAATTGGTGTGCGTTTGACAATAAGTCCAGGAGCTATAAAGTATCTCGCATTCAGTAACTTGATATATTTGAGAGAGATCTCACCAGAGTAGAAAGTCTTTGCATGTTTCTTAAAAGCAATAAAGCATATTTTGAAGAGTTATTTAAGAAAAAAGGCACTATATTCGTCGAACTGCTTTTTAAAAACTGCGACAATAAAATTCCTCAAAGTCACTTTGTAGTTATTAGATGCGATAAGTTTGGTCAACTCTAATATATGAGCAATAGATACAACAAACTAACCAAACTTCCTGTTGAAATAAAGGACTTTGATGGTAAAAATACATGGATCAATAATCTCATTCTCGAACTGACTAAAGACTCTGGAATACGCGCAGGAAGTAAAATTGTATTTTGTATCAATATTTACTAATGCATAAGAGACTTAAAGCCATAGCTATCAATTCTAGGAGGATAAGCAGACACTCGCATTCTGGCAAGAGAATTCTTTTAGAGATTTTTCAGTTGGTAAGTTTTGTTAAATTATTAATTACTATAGGTATTCCTGCAAAGAGTTGCCGTTTGCAATTGCTGACTTGAAACGCTCAATAGATTACTTAAAGACTCAGACCTGCTGTCTCACTTATGAAAATGCTAGCGACATCGATTATAGTGATGAAGACAATGAAGCAACTGAGTTCATCAATCAAAGCCCTGAAGATATTCTCTCAATCAGCAATATTTAAGAGAAGTTGACAACTTTTTCAAACATAATGAAAGACCCTTCTCATTGTGCAAGTAAGTATACTGTTTTAACTAACTAATTACCTTAGGTTTTAATTGCAATAAATTAGCTGATATTATCGATCCAAGAAGCTAACTATACGATCCCTATCAAGTTATCGACTTAAGTTTATAACTAGCTGATACCATCTCTCTCTTTACCAAGCAATCTCGCTAACTTTAAAATGGATTACAATAAAAACTATTCAACTTCGGCAAGGATTTTTATGCGATGCTGAAAGCATAATTGGATAGTTCCATGATACAGTAGAATGCCAATTTGTATTATTGGCATAGTGAAAGGTAAGATTTGTTATTATTTAAAGCATGTTATATTTTAGGCTTGGAGAGATTTTAACTGATAGGAGGTAATTCAATATCGAGCAACTAAACGTTCAACTTCCTTCAGACTTAAGAGCCGCGATTGAGACCACGAAATTTATGGCATCAACTTAAAAAGCTAAGCAGCCTTTGCCACCTATATAAACCAAAATTTGCATTCTCACACGCTACCAAGATGATTTCTGTGATGTGGTTTAGAATCAAATTCTCTTACCAATCGAGTTGCCTACCACAAAAAATATCTCTAAAGAAGAGTCTACTTTTCATATAAATCCCATGATATGCAAGCTTAGCAAATTGTTTCCTTAATTGGTTTACAAATAAAATACGATTCAGCAAACTTTAGAGTAAGTTAGTTCTCTCTAAAATTTATTTAGATCTTAAACTCGTGAAGTTGGGGCTCGTGAGAGCATCCTTGGCAAGAGACTTAATAATCCTAGCGATTAATACTCTCAGAACAGGTCCAGTCAAAGTTAGTTAAGCCAAATCAAGCACGAGTCTTCTGCTTTATAGCAATATCAAAGATACTATGGGTCTCAAAACAATTAGTTTGGACTATGTAATTAGTCGCAGCAAAACAGCTTTGTTATGCAGTAAAACTACTCTTAATAGTAAACCCCATATCAACAATTCCCACAAACACCCCATAATAGAAACTCAAACATCTAGATCCAGCTGAACAATAATCAGGATTAGATTAATAATAACGCAACGAATTGCTCGTCCAAGAATATGAACTCGTTAGACAACAGCTAAGGAGGAAACTAAGAAAATAATATGAGTCATTCTATCGGTAGCTCCTCTAGCTCATAAATCACCAGTGTGAAAAGTTATTAGAAATAAGGTTCCTTACAAGGCTAAACTTCCAGAAAAAGGTTGAAGAGGAATAGCATCAGGAGATCTAGTTCTAATGAAGATTCTAAGCATTAGGATTAAGTAAACTAATAGTTAAACATAGATGAAGCTGACTCTAACACAGAAAAACCTAAACTGAATCGAGTCATTCAAACAAAAGTCAGAAGATAGAATAAGATGAAGAATATATCTTAAGACACTCTTAAGATGAGTAAAACTCCTAGCCAAATAATGCAAATGTTCTAGGATTGACCGACACAGACGCTCATCAAAGTGCATTCTTCGCTTATCCTGAAAATCCTTCTACTCCAAACAAATTTCAACAATTAGTAGGCGATTTGATGCAACCAACTTAATAAGCCGATTAGGAGACAGAAAGCTTAGTTTAATTACGAGATTCGATTCCAGTCCCCAACTTGAATAGATAAAGCTAGAATAGCTAATAATAACTACCAAAAACCCCATATTTGACCAATCCTTGCTTTTCTAAAGTCACTTCTCCAAATCCTTACGATTCAAATTTCATTGGTTCTAACAATTAAGGTGCCCAGTTTCTGATTTAATCCCATGATCAGGGTTATGAAAATTGCAGCAATAATCTTATTTAATAACCTCTCAATCTACCATCGCATTCTCAATAGATGTTTAACAATTAAATAAGCTAGCAGCAATTAAATAATCTCATGCCTAATAATATATATGGAGATGGCTCAATGCTTTCAAGCGCTCATCTAAATTATTAGTAGAATGCATTCCTTTAACCCAAAATCCTTGATGATCAGCAGAGGATACAAGCTAATAATAAAGTACAATCACCATAACATAGATAAGGGACTATTTCAATATTTTCTCCATTTTCAAAGTTTTCATAAAAGAAAAGTACACCATAACAGCTTCCATAAAAAATGTTACTTCTCAAATCTGAGCAAAGCGTTGAAAATTAAGAAAATTAAATCTTAACTAACTCAGCTTTTGCACTTAAAGTAATTGCACAATAGTCACCCCAGCAGGAGAACAATTTCCAAAGTTCATTGCTAAATGGAAATGATGAGGATGATCAGAACTAGATGGAGATTTCGCCTTCTAGGCAACCAACATCATCTCCTCGATTTGCAAGCAATCAGAATTTAACTTAAGAACTTTATGAAAACTCCTTCGCATAATAAAACTAACAGGCTTAAAATTAAGGTCAATTGTAGCAGTAGGAGCAACAAAACTTGATTGAAGTGCAGTAACAATTTGAAATAGATTAGTAGCTTGAAAATGATCAGACACGTGCTGAGGAACAGAAAAGTTAGCAGAGGAGTAGAGAATTGCTGAACAGAAGCAAATGGTAGAGTTGAAGGAACTTGCAAAGTAGGAGTTAGCCGAAAATCAAAGAATTGCAGAAGAGAAGAGAATTCAATAGGAGAAAGAACTTGAAGAGTAGCAAATTGCTGAAGAGAGGAAGATTGCTGACGAGGAGAGAATTGCACACGAGAAAAAACTTGAAGAGTAGAAAGTTGCTGAAGAGAAGAGAATCGCTGTAGAGAAAGAACTTGCAGAGAAGAAAATTGTTGAAGAGAGGAAGATTGCTGAAGAGAAGCAAATTGCAGAAGAGATGAGGATTGCTGAAAAGAAGAGAGTTGCTGACGAGGAGAGAATTGCAGAAGAGATGAGGGTTGCTGAAGAGGAGAAACTGGCCAAGGAAAGGCTTCTTGCAGAAGAACAGCAGCGACTTGCTTCAGATTAACTGGTGTAGAAACAAAAGTTGCAAGAGCAATAGCAGTAACTCCAACAGTAAGAGCAACAATAAATCATTCAGCAATCGTAATAGATTGAAATGCCATAAACAAAGTTGACAGTTTCAAATCCTCAACTTCAGAATGATTCTCAGATTGCTAATCAAGATTCTCAATTGAAGTAGCACTTTCCTCAAAGTTAGCAAGATCAAATCAAGCAGGATAGCAACTAGTTGAAGGATCAAGTTGGATATTCAGATTCATTGAAAGAGGAGCAGAGTAAAGGAGATGAAAGTAAGGTGAAAGATTAGATTCAAAAGTCTTAGCCTGGAACTCAACAGGTCTCATAGCAACAGCAATAACTTGAAATGCTAAACGAGATTTCTTAGACCAACTTACAAGAGGAGAACAATCATGATCAAGATGGCCAGCTGTAAGTTGAGCAACAACCTCCATAGGTATTGCAGTCCCAACAAAATCAACCCCTAGATTCCATCAACGGGTAAGCAGCAGATTAGATTCAACCTAATCCTCCCAAAGACTCTGAATAAGAACAACATTCAGATGTGAAAGAAGCTGAAGTTGTCCCTCCTAATGATTGAGATATCTGTTTCCTACTTATAATATTTCACAAGTATATTTTCCAATGTAGCTTTAGAGTTTGATTTAGCATAACTTAATTTTGAATCAAACATTCCTTTGCCAATTTAAAACATTCTTTATTAATACATAATTATATTAAGCCCAATATTGAGCTCTCTTAAGACTATTATATTATGTTAATATTATTAATTATCAAACTTGCTAATGCAGCGCTCCTTCATAACAGATTCGCGAGGATAAGTTCTCACTGGAACTTAAGTGCTTCAATTCATGGATCAGTCACTTGAGCAATACACAATCGTCTTTGGCATTCAACTTGCCTTTCACACTATCAGAACCATATAAATCTAAGGTCTATTCCTGGGTGACAACTAAGAGCTTATCTAATTTGTGATCGAAATCATGAACTTCAGGTACAGACCTGCTTAAACATAAGAGATGGGTTGAGCAATGCATTGCAAGCTTAAACAAGCTTAGAATTATTATGTTTGATTAATTGCAACTGTTAAGCAATATAATATGCAAAGAGGTTTATGCAACCTCGCAATTGATGCTTTATTATTAATAAGTTATTATTTTATAATCAATAATTATATCAAAGAATGAAGTCAAGCAAAACTACGAAGCAGCACTGCTTCACTTTCAATCATTCATCTAAAGCACCTGGTGGATACATCTTAGAAATATATAAGGCAAGTAATTTAGCAATGTTGATGCATTCGCAAAGTATAGGTGATCGACGAGCGATTCAAGCGCACATTCAAGTTTTAAGTTGATCCGCAAAGAGGCTTCAAGAATGTTGTAATTTTGGAGGCTGCAGAGAGCGAACCAGTTGTTGCTGTAACCTATAAGTGGTGCGGATATCACAACGTATGGATTTATCCATTCAAGAAGGAAGACCCATACATGCACTAAGTGTATATACTTCTTGATCCTGAAGATTCTTCTGATGGTTGGTTCTTCAGCTTTGATAATGACAGTCTAATTCAAGTAGAGTAAGGAATTTAAATCAAACTATTGCTAACGCGCAATTTATAGTTAAATCAAGGGAGAATACAGGAAGACTATAAATAAGTATGATGAAGAAGTTAGAAAGCAGTTGACATCGCAAGAAATACCAGAACCCTAAGAATTTGTTGGAGCAGTAACTTTTGCTGTGTGATTAAAGTTATGCAAATAATTATTAAAGAACAGTTAAACCCCATTGGTGATAACACCCTTTATTCCCTACACTTTGTTAAATTACCTAAGTACTTGAATAATAATGCTTTAAAGCGCTAATTTATATTACATTATGGTAATCCTAAAATGCCTTTAATAACTTAAATAGCAATTGCACTTTAAGAGTGATTTATAATAGCTTTTTTAATTTCAAGTGTTGTTATAATTTAAAAGCAATGCTTTAACTCTTTTAAAAACCTCTCTAATATTTAAGCAATGCTGAAGCCTCATATTATATTAGTCAAACCCAATAAAAGATCAATTAAATCTTCTGCTTTATATTTCCCTAAACCTAACAGACCAAATAAAAACTAAAAGTATAATGGTAACTATTCTTTTTTATAAAATCAAAACTATGAGTCTAAATCCTCTTTATTTTTAGATAATTACCTAACCTGTCATTATTAAATCTAAAACTATCTTTACACTATTAAATTACTCATGAAAAATGTGAGATATACTTGCATTTCTGAAAATGATTTTCCTAAGATTATTTCTAAAGTCATTCTTGAATTTACTTCAGCATAATACTAGAGTGCCTATATAAAATTGGGTTAAAAAATAAATTTTTGATTTGATAATGAGAGCTCTCTGTTTCAATACGCGTATTTGATTTTTTTCTTTGATCCTATAATAAAAGATTAATAAATTACTTAGCCATAGTTAGTTCCGAGGGTGGTTTCCTGTTGTGACCTAATCTCCAGTGACATTCTCTGATTTTCTGATTCTCTGCTAAAACTTACCATTTTTTAAAAATTAAACAAGTCAGGATGAGTTTCTTCGTGCTTCCCCTTGGTACACACCAGTGAATCAAAGCTTCCAATATCAATTGATTCAAAGATGTGAAGGTTGGCTACTGCTCAGCTAGCGTCTTCCAGTACCCACTAGTGAGAGGGATCTCCGAGCAAGAACGAATAAAATCTTCCAATATATTTTAAGCATTCTCACCCCCTCAATCCAGTCAAAAAAAAGCTTCCAGTATCATTTAGTTGACCACCCGAAACTCATCCTAAATTAATTATTGCGATGCCTCGCTTAAGTAGGGGCTGAACCATTACCACCCATTTAAATATTCTGTTGGTTGATAAGCTGCAATTAAGCGCTTGATTTCGATTTGAGTAATTCAAAGATTTTATTTTTTATTTTTAATCTCTAAAATCTCTCAGTTTAAGTAATTCTAAAATGTGTAAAACCTTAAATTTTAATGTAAATCAGCGAACATGCACGTTTGAATTATTAGTCTTAATGCACTAATTAAGCAGCGCATTAGCTTTTGAATTAATCAAAACCTCTGATTCTAAAATCATGGACTTTCTAATAATCGTAACTTTAGGGAAAATTTGCAAAATCAAATTACTGATTTATCCAAATTGTCTAAATCTCCTATACACTAAGTTATACAATCATTTTCAGTTGTTGCCCTATACTCTTAAATTATATAGAGCATGCCTATTATGATTGAGTAATCCATTATTTTAGGGAACTGCTAAACTATTAGAGTTGAAAAGCTTCGAGGAGTTAACCTAAAGTAGAGAGATTTTCTTTTTAATTGTAAATACAACAACTTTTACTCTTAAATGGAGGGTATCCAACCATAGGCTGCTGCTGGACCCTAATGCTCCCGAGTAGAAGGAGCATGTTAGATATTGGATATCATAAAAGTTAGGAAGGAGTCTTAAGTTAGGGCAGCAAAAAATCAAGAGGCAAAAGTTTGATTTTTGCTCAAATTTGCGAAATTTTAATGTGATAATGAATTATGAAATTCGCTGGCTTAAATAGGCCTGGAACCATACAATCTGGAGTCATACAGCTGGATTCATACAACTGGAGCTGTACAACTTGGATTCTTACAACCTAAGATTGAGTCTTGCATATTTTGTATCTAATGCAGCTATACAACTTTATGTTGAGCAATTAACATACGCAGCGATTTCTTAATACACTTTTGCATGAATTTTTGAGATATCTTCAGGATATCTTCCTGGAACCATACAACCTGGAGATATCTTCAGGATATCTTCATCTGGAACCATACAACCTTAGAGTGGATTCTTACAACTTAGCATCTCTAATTCGACTAAACCACCTCAAATAGAACTCTATCACTTATATATGATGTTGCTATACTCTATTGCATTGATTGGAGGTGTTATGGAGGTATAGTGATTATAAGGGGTAAGAAATGACAAGTTTGACTTTAGAGAGGTTTTTGACTTCTTAACCATAGTATTGCTTAGAATTTAGGTCTATTCTCAAACTAAAGACCAATTGACTTAACATACCCAACTCTCACCTAATCATGCCAAACCCATCCAAATCATCATTAATCGTATCAGAGGCATCGAAAACATCATTAGAGTTGAAGTCAGAGCTCTTAGGCAAAAATCGATGTTTCAAGATAGAGACTCAAACTGTTGGTTTGAAAGCTGTTATAAACTGTCATGAAATACTAAGAATTTTTGAAGTTTGGCCTCTTATATTCTAACCCATATACTTCAGATCAGCTTGTATTTGCATTTATATATGCATCACTGTTGTGTTGTATCATATCAATAAAGTAAGGCTCGCCAATCATAAAGTAGGCAGAGCTATAAGCAATATTATCGAAAATTTTCACAAGCCTTGAAATTTGAGATATCTTCAGGGTATCTTCCTGGAACCATACAATCTGAGGGTGGAGCCATACAACCTTAAAACCCAAAATTTGATAAAATCTCATAATAATGCAAAATTTATGCCTGATATAAGTGGATATGAATACTGCAATCGATTGCTGCATTATCTAGTCATTTAGTAGAGTGCAATCGTAAAGTAGAATAGAAGAGTAAATTAGATTAAAGAGTATAGTGCAAGAGATTAGGTTGTGAATGTATTAGGGAAGGGATTATTAATAGTTTGCGAATTAGTCACTGACAGTTGCTTAAGAATGCGATTTCATCCTTAAGGTGCATGGTATGTCTTGGATAGTCATCTTCAATCATACCTAGTAGTTCATTAGCAGCAGCCTTTATAATGATCTTGCCAGACCAGAGTTGTTGCACTAATCCATAGCCTCTGAATTGATTTCCCTACGCTGGAGCTGCCTTCTCTTCATCTGAAAGATAGCCGTCTTTAGAAACCTTCAAAATCAAATTATCCTATTCTGGCTTTAGCACTAAGTAGAGAATGAAAGCAACTGGCTTGTTCAAGTATTCATTAGATTAGTGAATAGCTTTGTCGTCTCTTGCTGCTTGCTGCAATTTGTTAGAAGTTATGCTGAACCCACTCCAAGGTTTGAAGAGACGCTCCTTCAAGAAAGCAAAGTCCAGTCCAGTTATTAGCACTCTCAAGTTGAATGAAGTGGTACCAACAAGATATCTCATAATACTTTGATGAGGAGCGAATATACCTCGCTGCATTAGCTCAATATTTGCAATACATACACCTAGAGCTATCCTAAGTCTAAAAACTTCCTTAAGTTTTGGTACATGCATAAGGAATTTCCCAAGAGGTTGGCATTTCTAGTTGATCTTAAAGTTTTAGATGAAAAGGCTCTCATCACTGTCAAAGAAGAGATTCTAGCAAGGCAGAATGAATTTGGCATCTCTGTGATCTTTCAAAAGGTTGAATTCGTGATTTGCTCTATATTTAGCGTGCTGGCCTAAATAAAGTTTCATCCAACTGTATTGGAAATCGTTTTGCAAATCTTTCATCTGGAAGACGACTTCTTTAGTTGAAAGCAAGTACATGATTCTAATTTAAACGAACCCCAAGAAATTCAAGTACTTTGCAAGTGTCTTCACGTAATCATCTTCATGATCCTTAAATGAGAAGACACCCTGTTTGATAAGCTTAATCATCTAATTGTAATACTAGAAGTATGAAATTGCATTATTGCTCAACAAGTCTTAGCGTAAAACCCCAATATACTTTAAGTTCGACTCAGAGTTTAATTTCAAATTTAGAACTTTTGCATTGTCTATCCAAGGTTCGGAATTTTTGTCAATCGTCGATTCTTCGAGATCGTGCTTATGATCTTTCTTGGATGTTACCTTCTATGGTGTTATTACACAATCAACTTCTGAGTGAATGTCAAAATCGAATTCATATATATCTTCACTGCTTCTGCTGCTGCTTGAGTCTGCTTATGAAGTTATTTATTTCATTTCTTCGTCAACTTCATTGCTCTAACTTGAAGATTGAGAATCTACCGCATCATCAAACTTTGATTGCTTTGGCATACTTGTGGATATAAAATTGTCTTCACTCTCACTCTCATCACTTTAATCCATCTCAGCTCCAAACTTCTTCAACTTTCTATTGGCATATAACTTGTGACTTTTCGCTTTTTAGATAGGTTATTACCTACCTAAAGTATTTAGTTAATTACTATTTCTTATATAATTAGGAGCTACCCTATCAAATAACTTACCTTTCTATTATTTCTATTACTTTGTTTTAGTTTATCTTAATCGTTTGTTTTCTAATTCTAGATTCTCACATCTTGCATGTAAAGTGGCAATGCTATCGCGAAGTTTTTAAACGTATGCCTTGCGCTTGATCCTAGACTTTTGAATTGCTTTTTACTTCATGTATATCCACAGCTTGGGTTTGATCTTACTTCTGCTTATTTCAAACTGTGATTATGCTTTGACTTGGTTGAACGAGGCAATTTACTTTGATTTAGAGGGCTCTCCAGTACCAATACCATCTTTGAGGAAGCTTTTGTATTTGCTCAAGTCAACTTCATCTCGAAGCTTGTAAAGTTGAGAATCCACATCAACACACACTACATCTTCTTCAAGTACGTAACAAAAATCTTGGATTCCTTATCTTAGCGCTTGCCATTAATTAATTTGAGTTATTAGTAGCGCTCACAATGAAAGTTCTGGATGTGTCTAGCATAGTTGCTCCACGTAATTCTCTTCGGATTGATGGAGCTGCAGTGGAGGCAGTAGCAGTAGACTTTCTTGGCAGTGCTTGCACTTTCCATATTTAATAGTAATTAATTGAATGCTACTTCTTAATTAATTTGATTGCTTAGTATTAAAATTGGCAGACAGATGAGTATTAACCACTCTTAAAATTTAGGGAAAGTAAAGATGTTATCGATAGCACTCTGTTACTTTAGTAGTTTGACTACTAATGCTTGCTCGCTCTCTACTAAAGTAAACCATTTATAAAAGATGATAGTCAATAAGAATAAAAAACTCGAAGTTGAAAATGTATGATTTCGATATCTTCAGGATATCTTCATCTGGAACTATGCAATCAATCCTGTGCAACCTGGACTCTTAAATAAGGGATCAATCCAATAAAGTTCATCACATTCTTGGACTGTGTTGGTTTAATCACACATCACCCAGATTAACGTAATTGAAAATATACAATGAAGAAGAGGATACTTACAAACATGGATCTATACAGCCTGGAGTCTTGCAACCGGACTTATACAACCTGGAACCATACAACCTTGAGATATCTTCAGGATATCTTCATCTGGATCTATGCAGCCTAAGAGTGGAAATTTACAACTTGACTCATGCAATGTCTCTAATCTAAGGAAGCATGAATACATTAATGTAGTTAAGCAAAAACTCATAATCAGAATATTTCAGACTGACTCAATGGAGTGAAGCTATGTTCCTATACCAAACTTTGAGCCATCCAAACATCGAAGCTCTATTGCTTAATCAACAGTAAGTTATTTGAATTGTTTATTATTTCAATTTATAATTCCAAATTAACTTTCCACTATGTAAATTTTAGAAAATCAACCCAAAGCAGATAAGCAATATGTTTGCTATTTCCCTGATTGCGGAGCCAGCTTCTGTTTTTCTCAGTCCCTATATAAGCATATGAAAAGCTTTCACGGAGAGGAATACAGCGAGAAGAAAATAAATAACTTGATCGAGAAGTACAAGAGAGATCATGTTCGATGCAAGGATTGTTTGAAACCATTCTCCTCTAAAGATAGTTTAAGAAAGCACATAAAAGGAAAGTGTTCAAAAAAACCTACACCTGTTGTGCTGCGAATCCTCACGCAACACTTTCCAGAGTTGATTCATGAGATCTAGCAGCAATAAAATGAAGTCAACGCCTAAGAAGAAATTAAGGAAAATTAATAGGAAGTTGCTGCTGGAAATTAGCAAATGATGATTGATGCAGATTTGCAGATGCCTGGAGATATTGATCAAGCTGTTGAATTGGTTGATTAACAAGCAATAGAAGTGCAAATACCTGTACAACACTTATAGAACCCAGTCAACGCTAACTTAATGGAGCAGCTTCCTAATTGAGAAATTAAAATTAGAACCAGCATGCGTAAACTCTTTCAGATGTCTCTTCAATCTCCGAAATTTCACACATGATCGCTGATGATGAGTTCCTTAAGCAGATAAACGATGTTTCTACTATTATAAGAAATCGTTGCTAACCTATTGCATTGCAAGCTTTGAGAGCTGTATGGGAAAATCTCGACGATAAATGCTACAAAGTTTACTACTGTCCTCCAACTCTCCAAGTACTAAAGTCTAAAATGATTAGCAGAGCCAACCCGGATCCAAATCAATCAACTTCGAGCTTTGCAATCAAGTGCCCAGAATTTCTGTCAAAAGATTATTTATCAATGGCAACAGTAGACAGGAGTCCATTAAAGAGCTTGGATAAGATAGTCAAGATTCTTAAATCAACCAAACAGGGAATAATGCATTTGAAGGCTCACTTAACTAAGCTGTTGATAATCATTCCCAAGCTATCAATAGAAACTATCCAGAAGCTTAATAAGTTGGTAACTTGACTGAATCAAAATTAAGAGAAGAAGAGGAATCAAAATCCCAACAAACAATAAATGCCACTCTTAAGTAGATTCTGAATGAGTTGAAACACAATAGCAATATATATTCTAGCATGTATACAACGAGCAACTGAAAACCATTCCAAATAATCCAAATGCAGTGAACAGAAGATTGAGATCAAACACTTAAATGGTCCAGTGCCCTCTTGTCAAAAATGCTAAGTCTCAACTACTCATGGAGAAGTCACCTTTGACTCAGTCAAAATCCTTTAAGACTTCTTGAAGAAACTAGGAATGACCAGTCAATCGACCTTCCTTGATATTGGTAGCAGCTTTGGGCAAGTGGTATTCCAAGTCGCAATGCAGTCCAAAGTACACAGCACTGGAATTGAGATTGTTGATTCAAGAATCAAGATTGCCCAACAAGTACTTGATAAAAATATGAAACTATTTTAAGATAATGAAACTATCACGGATGTGTTAAGCAAAGTGAACTTCATTCACAACGACATTGCAAGAATGTCAAAGCTGGTTACTCCTGATTAGAAACCAATCACACACATTTACTCCTACAATACTCTCATGACTAAAGAATCTCTGATTGCAACAACTTAACTCATTAACAAGTCACCTGTAGTTGAGGTACTAATATGGAACTAAAATTAAAAGATATCTTTCGATATCCTCGGTCTGAAAGACTTTACCTATACTAACTTAAAGTTCCTTCTTCATTTGCAGGGTTCGCATCAAGGGCATCTGTTTTACTGCTATTCTAGATAACCTTACAAAAACATGAAAAGCTAAGAGTTATCAGCCAGTCATTCTGAATAAAAGATGAGCCAACATATTGAAGAGTAGCAATAAATTCTCAATCGTGGAGCTCAAGTGCAGGAACCAGCCATAAATACTAGCGTTATTAACACACCATCCTTGATTGATAAAGATCGCTTGCCTAAGATGTCTTCGCTTTTACAAAAGAGAACTTAGCATGACCATCCAAACGAACTTACTGAGCTTTAACCTATACCCAAGAGATAGAATTAAGCCAGTGACTCTATGAAAGCTAAATCAAGTATAAAATTGCGCGGATCCTTACTGACTGAACATTTGGAGCAGTTCGCCAAGAAAATTGAGGAAGTAAAGTGCAAGGCATTAAAAGCCAAGAAAGATCTTGAGTTCTTGCGAACAATCTTGAACAAGTCAAAGATCAAAGTTCCTGCAAGAATCATTGAGTATGATTCAGATAGTGAAATTCACTTTACAGAATTGGAAATTAAAGATGCATGCATTCGCCATCAAGTTGAGGGTTATATGTATAGCAAGTTGAACTAGGCACTTCAGCAGCGCTTCATGAAGTGGGATTCTCTTTACCAATAATATGAGTTCTTGTATTAGGAAAGCGTAAGCGTGATTAAATCGATTGCTGAGGAGAGGCATCTGTTTAAAAAGGATAGTGAACATTTTAAAAGAAGGATGGACAGGCTGAAAAGAGATTTACACTACTGTTAGAAGATAGAAGCTCATCGAAATGGGTTCAACATATTTGAGAAACTTGGCAGTGGAGGCTATGGGCATGTCTATTCTTGCTACCCAGTTTCAGAAGAATAAGCTCAATTGTTGAAAATACCTTACAGGTAGTATGCCATTAAGTTCCCAACAGCACCAGACAAGGATCAATACTAAGTAGAATTCAATGTTATCAGAAAGATTCAATAGTCCATATAAGTTGGAAAGCATTTCGTTATCAAGGTTATTGCCTAGATTCATTTCTTTGACAAGAAAGCAATGTTGATGGACATTCATATTGATAATCTCGCAAATATGATCTAGAAACAAAAGTTCAATCTCAAGTAGATTCAGACAATTTCATATTGCATACTTCAAGGTATATCTGCTGCACATAAACTCCATATCAATCATCTTGATATCAAGCCTGCAAACATTCTCATGAATGAAAATTGGATGCCAGTAGTAAGCGACTGGGGCAATTACAACAACCCAAATATTGGAAGATCATTCGGATACCAAGCTCCTGAAATCTTCAAAAAAATACCAGCCTTGCATCTACCTGCTCGCGATTCCAGAAAAATCGATTCTATGCACAAGGCATAACTTTCTATGAAATGATATAAAGTGTTTGCCTTTCAACTCAACTTAAATCAAGGAGATGCAAATTTCAGGAAAGTAGCCACCTCTACCAGAGAAAATTGAGAATGCAGAGCCAGGAAACTTCTTCGATTTGATCAAGTAACTCTTAAATGAGGACTACGCTAAGAGAATTACACCTGCTGAAGCATTGAGTCATGACTTCTATTTTGATTTGAACAGAAACGCAAATGATCACGTGGATTTTGACATCAAAAGCTTCAAAAGAGATGAAAATTGAGAAGTAGAGAGCTCCAGCAGTGTATGAGTGTTTATAATTATCAAGCAGTTTAATTTACCTAAGTCAAGTTCAACAACAATATATTTTTACTGCTTTACCTATTAAAAGTATATTATGCAATTAAAGCTAAATTTAAATTTCTATTCCTTAAAGTTTTAATCTGGGATATTCCCAAGTCTATCTTTAATTATTTTCGTATCTTTAATTATAATCATTTTAAAATTATTGAGATGCAAGTAAACTTACCCTTGTACCTGTGCATGTCTAAGTACTGCGAACACACTGCAAAATCAGTTTAAGAATTGGTTGAGCACACAAACTCTATTCACAAGTTCACTCTCAACTTGGCAGTTCAAGTCAACATTTCAGGTTTTGATGTCTTTAACAGAGATGATCCCTCTGACAAGCCAATGAAAGATCTCGAGATCATTAATTCTAATGGCCAACTTTGTTCCATTAAGGGAGCCTACAAGTTCTCATATGCTTTGCATGAGATATTCAATTTCATCAACGAGAAGAAAATGACTGCCAACTCAGCAGGGTATGAAGGTGATAATCTGGGCGTTTCAAGCAGAGTGAGACCATAATAAATTGGGGCTAAAGTTTTCTATCCTGAATGGGGCATGAAAGATTCAGAGTTCAGGAAAATTTATAATGAGTACAAATGCTTTGGATTCAGTGAGGAAGATGTTTTTCTTGATTTGACTGCAAGGTATGGATAGCTTGCCTACTTGATGGCTCTAAGAGAGAACATTTCTAGTATCGAAGTCGAAAGCTTAGACTGTCGCTTGTAAGATGCCAAGAAGTTTTATGCACAGATTCTGGAGCTATTCTAAAATGATTAAGATATTTTGGATCGATTGAAGAAGATCCAGTTTGTTGGATTCAGAAACATTTAAAGAAATGAAATTTATAGTTTGCTTGACAAGTATTAGCCCACACATATGTTTATTGACACTAGGAGGATGCACTTATAAAACGCAAAGGCTATTTTGAGCTCAATTCTTCACCTTGTTATACCATTAAAGATGCTGATTTGGGGCAAAGATAACGACTTCAATACAGACTTTAGTAGTTACAATTAATACGGTTACCATCGCTCATTCATTTGCAGGTATCATCAACTTAATGGATACTGCTACTATGTCTATCATAATTTAGATCTAAAACCTATTTCTCCAGGCATCGTGATTACTGTGGATAAAAACTTAATGAACGGTGATCTACATGAAAGATTCACTAAAGCAATTCTTGCTCAACTTAATAAAGAGTAAGAGACCCTAAATTCATAGCTGAGTACTTCTCGAATAGTTCAAGGCGGCAATGGTTAAAACGAGAAGTTACTCAAAGTTGATCGTGGCAATGAGCTACACTAAGAAGATTCAATTACTAAGAGATAGAAGCTATAATCTTAATAAGAAAGTAATCAAATTGAAATGCTAAGTCTTGAACTCCAGAGCAACTATTCTTTCATAGACTCAGTGCAATATAACCTTCAGCTGCGCAGACCAAGTGATTTGACCAAAGTGTTTGAAATGCTTTTAGAAACTCAGCATT
>ARYC01018692.1:0-30416 GCA_000711775.1 Oxytricha trifallax
CCATGGTTTAATGAGATTGTATTTCCTTTGTACAAATTACACATAACTTTATCATTATAATCAAGGTTATTTGTCCTTAGCAAGGATAGAGAGTGTTAGTGTTGGTTTTAGAGGTCCTTGACAGGTCGAAGAGATTTTATACAATACCAAGTTTAAGCTGAATGTAAGATTTATGACCATGGTTTCATGAGATTGTATTTCCTTTGTACAAATTACACATAACTTTATCATAATAATCAAGGTTATTTGTCCTTAGCAAGGATAGAGAGTGTTAGTGTTAGTTTTAGAGGTCCTTGACAGGTCGAAGAGATTCTATACTTTACCAAGTTTAAGCTGAATGTTAGATTTATGACCATGGTTTCATGAGATTTATTTTCCTTTGTACAAATTACACACATAACTTTATCATTATAATCAAGGTTATTTGTCGTTAGCAAGAATAGAAAGTCTTAGAGTGGTTTTTTGAGGTATTCGACAGGTCGAAGTGATTTTATACTATACCAAGTTGAAGCTGAATGTTAGATTTATGACCATGGTTTCATGAGATTGAATTTCCTTTGTACAAATTACACACATAAGTTTATCATTATAATCAAGGTTATTTGTCGTTAGCAAGAATAGAAAGTCTTAGAGAGTGGTTTTTAGAGGTCCTCGACAGGTCGAAGTGATTTTATAGTATACGAAGTTTAAGCTGAATGTTAGATTTATGACCATGGTTTCATGAGATTGAATTTCCTTTGTACAATTACACACATAAGTTTTATCATTATAATCAAGGTTATTTGTCGTTAGCAAGAATAGAAAGTCTTAGAGTGGTTTTTAGAGGTCCTCGACAGGTCGAAGTGATTTTATACTATACCAAGTTTAAGCTGAATGTTAGATTTATGACCATGGTTTCATGAGATTGAATTTCCTTTGTAGAAATTAAACACATAATTTTATCATTATAATCAAGGTTATTTGTCGTTAGCAAGAATAGAAAGTCTTAGAGTGGTTTTTAGAGGTCCTCGACAGGTCGAAGTGATTTTATACTATACCAAGTTTAAGCTGAATGTTAGATTTATGACCATGGTTTCGTGAGATTGAATTTCCTTTGTACAAATTACACACATAAGTTTATCATTATAATCAAGGTTATTTGTGGTTAGCAAGAATAGAAAGTCTTAGAGTGGTTTTTAGAGGTCCTCGACAGGTCGAAGTGATTTTATACTATACCAAGTTTAAGCTGAATGTTAGATTTATGACCATGGTTTCATGAGATTGAATTTCCTTTGTACAAATTACAAACATAAATTTATCATTATAATCAAGGTTATTAAACGTTAGCAAGAATAGAAAGTCTTAGAGAGGTTTTTAGAGGTCCTCGACAGGTCGAAGTGAATTTATACTATACCAAGTTTAAGCTGAATGTTAGAAATATGACCATGGTTTCATGAGATTGTATATACTTTATACAAATTACACATAACTTTATCATTATAATCAAGGTTATTTGTCCTTAGCAAGGATAGACAGTGTTAGAGTTAGGTTTAGAGGTCCTTGACAGGTCGAAGAGATTTATACTATACCAAGTTTAAGCTGAATGTTAGATTTATGACCATGGTTTCATGAGATTGTATTTCCTTTGTACAAATTACACATAAGTTTATCATTATAATCAAGGTTATTTGTCCTTAGCAAGGATAGAGAGTGTTAGAGTGGGTTTTAGAGGTCCTCGACAGGTCGAAGAGATTTTATACTATACCAAGTATAAGTAATGTTAGATTTATGACCATGGTTTAATGAGATTGAATTTCCTTTGTACAAATTACACATAAATTTATCATTATAATCAAGATTATTTGTCCTTAGCAAGGATAGAGAGTGTTAGAGTTAGCTTTAGAGGTCCTTGACAGGTCGAAGAGATTTTATACAATACCAAGTTTAAGCTGAATGTAAGATTTATGACCATGGTTTAATGAGATTGTATTTCCTTTGTACAAATTACACATAACTTTATCATAATAATCAAGGTTATTTGTCCTTAGCAAGGATAGAGAGTGTTAGTGTTAGTTTTAGAGGTCCTTGACAGGTCGAAGAGATTCTATACAATACCAAGTTTAAGCTGAATGTAAGATTTATGACCATGGTTTCATGAGATTTATTTCCTTTGTACAAATTACACATAACTTTATCATAATAATCAAGGTTATTTGTCCTTAGCAAGGATAGAGAGTGTTAGAGTTAGTTTTAGAGGTCCTTGACAGGTCGAAGAGATTCTATACTATACCAAGTTAAAGCTGAATGTTAGATTTATGACCATGGTTTCATGAGATTTATTTCCTTTGTACAAATTCACACATAACTTTATCATTATAAGCAAGGTTATTTGTCCTTAGCAAGAATAGAAAGTCTTAGAGTGATTTTAGAGGTCCTCAACAGGTCGAAGAGATTTTATACTATACCAAGTTTAAGCTGAATGTTAGATTTATGACCATGGTTTCATGAGATTGAATTTCCTTTGTACAAATTACACATAAGTTTATCATTATAATCAAGGTTATTTGTCCTTAGCAAGGATAGAGAGTGTTAGAGTTGGTTTTAGAGGTCCTTAACAGGTCGAAGAGATTTTATACTATACCAAGTATAAGCTCAATGTTAGATTTATGACCATGGTTTCATGAGATTGAATTTCCTTTGTACAAATTACACATAAGTTTATCATTATAATCAAGGTTATTTGTCCTTAGCAAGGATAGAGAGTGTTAGAGTTGGTTTTAGAGGTCCTTAACAGGTCGAAGAGATTTTATACTATACCAAGTTTAAGCTGAATGTTAGATTTATGACCATGGTTTCATGAGATTGAATTTCCTTTGTACAAATTACACATAACTTTATCATTATAAGCAAGGTTATTTGTCGTTAGCAAGAATAGAAAGTCTTAGAGTGATTTTAGAGGTCCTCGACAGGTCGAAGTGATTTTATACTATACCAAGTTTAAGCTGAATGTTAGATTTATGACCATGGTTTCATGAGATTGTATTTCCTTTATACAAATTACACATAACTTTATCATTATAATCAAAGTTATTTGTCCTTAGCAAGGATAGACAGTGTTAGAGTGAGTTTTAGAGGTCCTTGACAGGTCGAAGAGATTTTATACTATACCAAGTTTAAGCTGAATGTTAGATTTATGACCATGGTTTCATGAGATTGTATTTCCTTTGTACAAATTACACATAAGTTTATCATTATAATCAAGGTTATTTGTCCTTAGCAAGGATAGAAAGTCTTAGAGTTGGTTTTAGAGGTCCTTGACAGGTCGAAGAGATTTTATACTATACCAAGTTTAAGCTGAATGTTAGATTTATGACCATGGTTTCATGAGATTGTATTTCCTTTGTACAAATTACACACATAACTTTATCATTATAATCAAGGTTATTTGTCGTTAGCAAGAATAGAAAGTCTTAGAGTGGTTTTTAGAGGTCCTTGACAGGTCGAAGTGATTTTATACTATACCAAGTTTAAGCTGAATGTTAGATTTATGACCATGGTTTCATGAGATTGTATTTCCTTTGTACAAATTACACATAACTTTATCATTATAATCAAGGTTATTTGTCCTTAGCAAGGATAGAGAGTGTTAGAGTTGGTTTTAGAGGTCCTTGACAGGTCGAAGAGATTTTATACTATACCAAGTTTAAGCTGAATGTTTGATTTATGACCATGCTTTCATGAGATTGTATTTCCTTTGTACAAATTACACATAAGTTTATCATTATAATCAAGGTTATTTGTCCTTAGCAAGGATAGAGAGTGTTAGAGTTGGTTTTAGAGGTCCTTGACAGGTCGAAGAGATTTTATACTATACCAAGTTTAAGCTGAATGTTAGATTTATGACCATGGTTTCATGAGATTGTATTTCCTTTGTACAAATTCCACATAAGTTTATCATTATAATCAAGGTTATTTGTCCTTAGCAAGGATAGAGAGTGTTAGAGTTGGTTTTAGAGGTCCTTGACAGGTCGAAGAGATTTTATACTATACCAAGTTTAAGCTGAATGTTAGATTTATGACCATGGTTTCATGAGATTGTATCTCCTTTGTACAAATTCACACATAAGTTTATCATTATAATCAAGGTTATTTGTCCTTAGCAAGGATAGAGAGTGTTAGAGTGGTTTTTAGAGGTCCTTGACAGGTCGAAGAGATTTTATACTATACCAAGTTTAAGCTGAATGTTAGATTTATGACTATGGTTTCATGAGATTGTATTTCCTTTGTACAAATTACACATAACTTTATCATTATAATCAAGGTTATTTGTCCTTAGCAAGGATAGAGAGTGTTAGAGTTGGTTTTAGAGGTCCTTGACAGGTCGAAGAGATTTTATACTATACCAAGTTTAAGCTGAATGTTAGATTTATGACCATGGTTTCATGAGATTGTATTTCCTTTGTACAAATTACACACATAAATTTATCATTATAATCAAGGTTATTTGTCCTTAGCAAGGATAGAGAGTGTTAGAGTTGGTTTTAGAGGTCCTTGACAGGTCGAAGAGATTTTATACTATACCAAGTTTAAGCTGAATGTTAGATTTATGACCATGGTTTCATGAGATTGTATTTCCTTTGTACAAATTACACATAACTTTATCATTATAATCAAGGTTATTTGTCCTTAGCAAGGATAGAGAGTGTTAGAGTTGGTTTTAGAGGTCCTTGACAGGTCGAAGAGATTTTATACTATACCAAGTTTAAGCTGAATGTTAGATTTATGACCATGGTTTCATGAGATTGAATTTCCTTTGTACAAATTACACATAAGTTTATCATTATAATCAAGGTTATTTGTCCTTAGCAAGGATAGAGAGTCTTAGAGTGGTTTTTAGAGGTCCTTGACAGGTCGAAGAGATTTTATACTATACCAAGTTTAAGCTGAATGTTAGATTTATGACCATGGTTTCATGAGATTGTATTTCCTTTGTACAAATTACACATAACTTTATCATTATAATCAAGGTTATTTGTCCTTAGCAAGGATAGAGAGTGTTAGAGTGGTTTTTAGAGGTCCTTGACAGGTCGAAGAGATTTTATACTATACCAAGTTTAAGCTGAATGTTAAGATTTATGACCATGGTTTCATGAGATTGTATTTCCTTTGTACAAATTACACATAAGTTTATCATTATAATCAAGGTTATTTGTCCTTAGCAAGGATAGAGAGTGTTAGAGTTGGTTTTAGAGGTCCTTGACAGGTCGAAGAGATTTTATACTATACCAAGTTTAAGCTGAATGTTAGATTTATGACTATGGTTTCATGAGATTGTATTTCCTTTGTACAAATTACACATAAGTTTATCATTATAATCAAGGTTATTTGTCCTTAGTAAGGATAGAGAGTGTTAGAGTTGGTTTTAGAGGTCCTTGACAGGTCGAAGAGATTTTATACTATACCAAGATTAAGCTGAATGTTAGATTTATGACTATGGTTTCATGAGATTGTATTTCCTTTGTACAAATTACACATAACTTTATCATTATAATCAAGGTTATTTGTCCTTAGCAAGGATAGAGAGTGTTAGAGTTGGTTTTAGAGGTCCTTGACAGGTCGAAGAGATTTTATACTATACCAAGTTTAAGCTGAATGTTAGATTTATGACTATGGTTTCATGAGATTGTATTTCCTTTGTACAAATTACACATAACTTTATCATTAAAATCAAGGTTATTTGTCCTTAGCAAGGATAGAGAGTGTTAGAGTTAGTTTTAGAGGTCCTTGACAGGTCGATGAGATTTTATACTATACCAAGTTTAAGCTGAATGTTAGATTTATGACCATGGTTTCATGAGATTGTATTTCCTTTGTACAAATTCACACATAACTTTATCATTATAATCAAGGTTATTTGTCCTTAGCAAGGATAGAGAGTGTTAGAGTGAGTTTTAGAGGTCCTCGACAGGTCGAAGTGATTTTATACTATACCAAGTTTAAGCTGAATGTTAGATTTATGACCATGGTTTCATGAGATTGAATTTCCTTTGTACAAATTAACACATAACTTTATCATTATAATCAAGGTTATTTGTCGTTAGCAAGAATAGAAAGTCTTAGAGTTGGTTTTAGAGGTCCTTGACAGGTCGAAGTGATTTTATACTATACCAAGTTTAAGCTGAATGTTAGATTTATGACCATGGTTTCATGAGATTGTATTTCCTTTGTACAAATTACACACATAACTTTATCATTATAATCAAGGTTATTTGTCCTTAGCAAGGATAGAGAGTGTTAGAGTTGGTTTTAGAGGTCCTTGACAGGTCGAAGTGATTTTATACTATACCAAGTTTAAGCTGAATGTTAGATTTATGACCATGGTTTCATGAGATTGTATTTCCTTTGTACAAATTACACATATAACTTTATCATTATAATCAAGGTTATTTGTCCTTAGCAAGGATAGAGAGTGTTAGAGTTGGTTTTAGAGGTCCTTGACAGGTCGAAGAGATTTTATACTATACCAAGTTTAAGCTGAATGTTAGATTTATGACCATGGTTTCATGAGATTGTATTTCCTTTGTACAAATTACACATAACTTTATCATTATAATCAAGGTTATTTGTCCTTAGCAAGGATAGAGAGTGTTAGAGTTGGTTTTAGAGGTCCTTGACAGGTCGAAGAGATTTTATACTATACCAAGTTTAAGCTGAATGTTAGATTTATGACCATGGTTTCATGAGATTGTATTTCCTTTGTACAAATTACACATAAGTTTATCATTATAATCAAGGTTATTTGTCCTTAGCAAGGATAGAGAGTCTTAAAGTTGGTTTTAGAGGTCCTTGACAGGTCGAAGAGATTTTATACTATACCAAGTTTAAGCTGAATGTTAGATTTATGACCATGGTTTCATGAGATTGTATTTCCTTTGTACAAATTACACATAAGTTTATCATTATAATCAAGGTTATTTGTCCTTAGCAAGGATAGAGAGTGTTAGAGTTGGTTTTAGAGGTCCTTGACAGGTCGAAGAGATTTTATACTATACCAAGTTTAAGCTGAATGTTAGATTTATGACTATGGTTTCATGAGATTGTATTTCCTTTGTACAAATTACACATAAATTTATCATTATAATCAAGGTTAATTGTCCTTAGCAAGGATAGAGAGTCTTAGAGTTGGTTTTAGAGGTCCTTGACAGGTCGAAGAGATTTTATACTATACCAAGTTTAAGCTGAATGTTTGATTTATGACTAAGCGTTCAGTGAGTTTGTATTTCCTTTGTACAAATTACACACAAGTTTATCATTATAATCAAGGTTATTTGTCCTTAGCAAGGATAGAGAGTCTTAGAGTTGGTTTAAGAGGTCCTTGACAGGTCGAAGAGATTTTATACTATACCAAGTTTAAGCTGAATGTTTGATTTATGACCATGGTTTCATGAGATTGTATTTCCTTTGTACAAATTACACATAAGTTTATCATTATAATCAAGGTTATTTGTCCTTAGCAAGGATAGAGAGTGTTAGAGTTGTTTTTAGAGGTCCTTGACAGGTCGAAGAGATTTTATACTATACCAAGTTTAAGCTGAATGTTAGAAATATGACCATGGTTTCATGAGATTGTATTTCCTTTATACAAATTACACATAACTTTATCATTATAATCAAGGTTATTTGTCCTTAGCACGGATAGACAGTGTTAGAGTTAGTTTTAGAGGTCCTTGACAGGTCGAAGAGATTTTATACTATACCAAGTTTAAGCTGAATGTTAGATTTATGACCATGGTTTCATGAGATTGTATTTCCTTTGTACAAATTACACATAACTTTATCATTATAATCAAGGTTATTTGTCCTTAGCAAGGATAGAGAGTGTTAGAGTTAGTTTTAGAGGTCCTTGACAGGTCGAAGTGATTTTATACTATACCAAGTTTAAGCTGAATGTTAGATTTATGACCATGGTTTCATGAGATTGTATTTCCTTTGTACAAATTACACATAAGTTTATCATTATAATCAAGGTTATTTGTCCTTAGTAAGGATAGAGAGTGTTAGAGTTGGTTTTAGAGGTCCTTGACAGGTCGAAGAGATTTTATACTATACCAAGATTAAGCTGAATGTTAGATTTATGACTATGGTTTCATGAGATTGTATTTCCTTTGTACAAATTACACATAACTTTATCATTATAATCAAGGTTATTTGTCCTTAGCAAGGATAGAGAGTGTTAGAGTTAGTTTTAGAGGTCCTTGACAGGTCGAAGAGATTTTATACTATACCATTTTATTTTTTACAATAGAAAACTAATTATTTTCAATTAAATAACTATCTTATCTTTTATATTGATGTTATGATAATCTTGAGTTAGACTATGGCCTGTATTATTATTCCATTTTTTAATTAATATTTAATTGATTCTAGATTTATTTTTTGATGATGTATATCTACTCTGTTTAAAACGACAATTTAAAAAAATTATTAGAAAAATTGTCAATTTTTTTACAATTTATATTTTTACCGAAATTATTCCGTAACCATTTGAAATATCTTTTATATTGCTGTTTATTCAATTTTAATTTTAATCGCTTTATGATAAAATTTAACGATAGATTTTTTGCTATTTTATACTTATATTTATTGATATTTACATAACTCATTAGATTATTCAATTTTTTAGATTTAAATTATTTCTGCTACCTTTTTTTTTCATCATTAATTACTTGTTTCATTTTTTATAAAATTTTTTTTTTTTGAAAAATAGAACTGCAATTCATCTTATTCTTATAAAGTCTTTTAAGATTTTTCTAACATTTTTTAATATTTTCATAATAAAGAATGACAATTAATCTAGAATAAACATCAATCATCGATATTCATCATAGTCATAGTGATATAATATCATTTCTGATTTGCAATGTTGCGGGCTAAATTTATAAATGAATTATCCCATTAGGATTATTATATTTGGATGATTCATTGCGTTAGATATAATTTCAATCTTTAATATTTATCTTCAAGATTGTTCTTGAGTATATGTCAAAAAAATATTCAGCTTTCTTATTAATCTAACTAATTTAAATAGAAGAATTTAAATAAAATATCTTATGATATTTACCAATAGTAATTGAATTTGATATCATCCATTTTTCCATATAAATATCTATGAACTTTCCAAATAACTGAAAATTAGAAATTAACTTTATAATTAATTGGCGAATATTTTGTATATCAACCAAGAGGAGCTGTTTACATATTAATCTAAAGCTATAGAGAAGTTTTTCAATTATTTAAAACTCCAAGTGAACCATTATTAAAACATTATCTTATAAAATCATAGCAAAAAAGTCTAGAATTAGTCACTTATTAATTTCCAAACATTAGACATAAAACAATAAATTGAATTTAAAGCAAACTAATTAAATAAGTTTATCCATTCATTTAAAGGGTTATTTATTTATTGGTAGTTATGGTAAGAATTATAATATATTATATGCATTATAAAGTTATTCAATAAAATTACCTGCAACAGTTGATCCACTAATTCATTTATTATTAATTCGAAGATGGAATGAAAATAGCACTCCATGAAATAAATCTTATTATTTATTATTAAAATTGGTAAGTTTGATTCGAAATAGTGGATACTGAAGTTATTGGATGCAATTTAAAGATTAATTTTGGTAATATAACAATATATATCATTAAGACAACTCTTTTAATCGCAGTCATTTTCGAAATGTTATAAAGAATGAAACATTTTTGAATATACTTCCTGAAGTTTAACTTAAACTATAAATTCTTCACAGTAATTCGCTAATAACTGTTCTAATGTTTAACGAAAATACAAAAATCATTGCCATAGAGATTTGTGCAAGGAAATGTAGTATTGTATGGGACGTTAATCTTGATTTTGAATAAAGATCTACTAAAATTAATATATTTGTATAAACACTCTGAGAATATAGTTAACTTTTTAATTAATTCCATATGTATCAGTATTTGGTGAAATATAAGTATCATATTCTGCTTTAGGAAATGCAAAATCTTAATATTTAACATTAATTCATTTCTGAATATTCTAATTTGTTCCTACCTTATTTACTTAATATTTGTTGATTTCATCTAGGAATAGCCTATAAACTAAGGATCCTATTTTACTTTCTACCCACTTTAAACAGAGGTGCATAAAGTTTAACTAAATCAGGTTCAACAGTATCAAATTGGCAATCAGAGTCAAGATCTGCAAATTACATATTTATGATGAGAATTAAGCTTGAATTTAATATGATCTTCTACATCTAAAAATACATCAATAATTTGATATGATTATCTAAATAATAATAGTAATTTTGATAGAAAATTAAGTTCAATAATCTACATATACACAACAAATATAGATAAGAAAAATTTATTTACAATTATAATCAGTTGGGACTGACCTAATACTATTTAGTATTACTTTGTATTTTCATAGGATGAATATTACTTAAGATAATAATAAATCATCGATTTATAAATGACTGATAGAAAATCAAAAGTTTTAATAAATCCCGATACTTTATCTAATATTATTATTATTTCCCAGATTACTAAAGATATTAATATTCTATCTTCGCTATAATTAAATATTCCTCTATATTTTTGCAGGATTCTTAGGAGGATTTTTAACAAAATTTTAGTATTTATTTCAGTAAATTACAAAATATATTGATTCTGTTATTTTAATCTTTAAATTTTCAGTTTTATATCAAATATTTCCCATAAAAAAATCTCCATTATTAGCATATTTCATCAAAGTATATGATTTCCTTTTAAATTTTTCTTGGATTTTAAATTTCATCATAATGATGCCATTCATTTGGAATATATACAAATACTCCTCTTATTTATTTTCTATTTATTTACATTCTTAATTGGATTAGGCATCATCTCACTATTATTATGGTTTGTGTTAGCTATAGATCCGTTTATTTGTTGCTATTATATTGCTGCCATTAAAATTGTTGCATTAATTCCTATCTTTATTCCTGATGTTTTTAATATTGTAATTAAAACAACTAAGTTGGATCAACGATAGGAACATCTTCTAAAATTAATTATTATTTACAGCTGCTAGTATCACGAGATCTGTGCTATTAAAATAAAGTCAATTACCAAGGATTAATTAAGATATTGAATCAGATAATGCACCACAAAAAAAAGTATCTAAATTTAATGGGATAAATCCCTAATTATATAAAATTCATCATGCTTAACCCATTTTGTAGTAAGTTATGAAATATCGATGGAAAAAAGAATAATTATACAGTATTCAGATGCTTGATCTTTCGAAGATATGGAGTTGGAAAGTCATAATTAGAAATGAAATGGAATCCTTTTCTAATTAAAAAGATAACAATTCATCAAAAGAGAGTGGTATTTATATCAATAGCATATAAGTTGAATGATTCATAGAGAAAGAGAGTATAATAATATTATTTAACATATAAAAGATATGAAGATATGAAAAGCTTTTAAAAATATAGATCCGGAATTTCTAAAAAAAGTTTATAATATGCAAAGAGGATTAAATAATACGAGCATTATAGGTTTAGAAGTGGCAAGTTATATTCGAAGATAAGATATAATGAATCTTATAATGTAAATAAACTTATATTCCTAGTTAAAATTGATATTCTGTGTAGTAAGAGACTCCTCAATCTCATTGATTTTTATGTTATAAATATTCAAAGGAAGCTTAGATCCAACCTATAGAGATTAGCTTACAAAAATAGATATAATTAAATAAGAAAGCCTTTAACAAAAGTTAGTAACAGACTATGATAAAAGCTCAGATTCAGATGAATTCTTGAAGAGATTGTACTCTAAGTATATTGAAGCGATTGAAAATATTTGGTTTTAGGTGTTTTGTCATAAATGGTCTTCCTACATACGGCAAAAGCAGATTATCTAGTAGAATTAAATTAAAAGCTCGACAAATGATTAAAATTTTTATTACGATTTAATTATACAAGCTGCAGGTCTTAAAAGTGTTTAGTCAATCTAATTTTATATTTGGAAAGCTTTCTTTTAGCTGCAGATTCATAATTGTAGTTTGAATTATCCATTTTCTTTTAATGGGTAACTAATATTTAGCATTAGCCTTATATTTTAACATCCTTTAAGATGTTCCATATTTTTCTAATGAAATTAATATTTATTCCTGCCTAGTAAGTAAATTCCCCATAAAGTGCTTTAACTGTATATTACATTTAGAACAATAGTAAAAACTAGCTTTATAAGAAATATCTTTGTTCTATATTCATAACACTAACCCAGAAAAATAGATTGATAAGGAGATAGTTGTCAATAGTTCTGAAAAAGGTAATGAGTAAGCAAATGTCTGTAATTAATTTGTGTCGGAGGAATGATTATATCACGGGACATAGTTTAAATATACTCTAAAATTCTTTGGGATTGCATAATTTTTATAGATAAAATTATTGAAAAAACGGGAATACAATAGAAAACTAAGTTAGCAGAGCTTCAGTCATTAAAGACGCTGTTTTGTAGGAAACAATGAGGAATGATGTTATCTGAGTATATTATATCCAGAAAATGATATTCATTAAATAATTGATGGGCTTATAGAATAATGATAAAAATGACTTTCCGATAATATTTTAAATGAACTTCCATGAAAAACAGAATTACTTTTCAAATTAACAGCAAACGATAAATGATCTTTTGATAATCAAATGTTCTAACACGCATAATTTGAAGATTCTAAAAAACAATTGAACATAATTGAGTTATTAATTGTAAAATAAGCAATATAACAATCATAGATTTCAGATTTACTAAAACAATTGAGATCGTCAATTTTTGAAATGATAAAAGGTAAACACTTATTGTAATAAAGATATATAATAAAAAGACAAATGAAATATTTCTTTTGTATTTGAGGGTTCTGAACAAGATTAGATATTTGTAGGTCAAATTGGACCACTCATAATGGTATGAATCCTTATTAAGTAGTTTACCAACTCCGTCGTCAATGGCATCTTGTTTGTTAATTTTCTTATGACTTTGTGAGGTATCATGTTTGAAATATAAGCTCGTCTTCATTTATTCAGCAACTCTTCTCGCTTAGATGTGATATCTGCATCGGTTTATGAATATTGCAATATTTACCACATTGAAAGATTTTGATATAAGTTTTCTTAATAAGACAATTTTATAAAATATTTTTCTAAACTCCTCAATCTATTATTGTATTTTTTTATATCCAAACTTAATTAGATAATTCTTAACATTTTTATTAATTTAATTTTTATTCAGTTATTTTTATTTTATCATATAAATTAATTAATTTTTACGAGTACTAACGGTATTTTGAGTTTCATTACTATTGAAACAATTATTTTTACTTTATTTAAGCTTATTTCATTACATATTTAATCACCTTTATATAAATATATTCTAATAATGGTACATAATTTAATAATAATTTATTAATTCATTTTCTGTATATTTTACCATTAATTATTTTTATATAATATCAATGGAACCTGAATTTTTAATGAAGTTACAATTTATGAATTTATTGATTAGCTAGTGACAATTATATAAATAGTTTGTTTTAACTAATAACCCACAATTTGAAAAAAAATAAGACCATCTAAATTTCAATTACTATTTATATAAATATTAAATTATCTTTCTGATATTAATGTATAATAAATTAAACAATAACTTATTGATTTAAATATTCTTATAAAAATAACATAAAAAGGATTATAATAAACGAATATCTAGTGAATCCAAAGAAAATTTGATCTCTTATATACAATAAGCATAAAATACATAGAAGAAAGATCAAATTATGAAACTGATTCTAATAAATTAAATTTCTATAACTTATATATTATTGTTAAAATAGATAAAAATAGGAAATTATTTAAATACAAATTAATCTTTAATTATTAATTATTTATAACTGACATGAATTAGGAGTATTCTTAATACTAATTAGAATTAGCTTTTAATATTAAATTAATTAATATATATTAGTGGTCTAGTGGTCTAGTGGTCTAGGTGGTCTAGGAGGTCTTTAGGAGACCACTTTTAATTATATTTATAAAATTACGAAATCTTGGATGGTTTTCTATAATTCATAAGTTTAGCACACTCTTTGATTATTTCAATTATTTATGAAATTATACCTCTTCTTTGCTATAGAGTGATCTGACAAGTGTCAAACACGACTCAAGCTTCTTCTTATACTAGAATCTCTCTTCTCTTAATCTAGCCTTTTCAGCTGGATCGACAACCTTAGTATCTGCTGCGCTAACCATAACGCTGACTATAAGATAAGGATTAATTTACAATTCAAAATTGAAAGAGATATGTGTAAAATGTGTTGGTACATACAGGCAAGGAGACCAACGAGAAGGAGTGTTACTCTTGAGTAGATAGTTGATTGTTAATATCTTTTCATCTTTAATAATGATAGTTTTATAAATATAATTAAAAGTGGTCTCCTAAAGACCTCCTAGACCACCTAGACCACTAGACCACTAGACCACTAATATATATTAATTAATTTAATATTAAAAGCTAATTCTAATAAATATTAAGAATACTCCTAATTCATGTCAGTTATAAATAATTAATAATTAAAGATTAATTTGTATTTAAATAATTTCCTATTTTTATCTATTTTAACAATATTAGACATTATTTA
This sequence comes from Oxytricha trifallax, assembly GCA_000711775.1. NCBI lineage: Eukaryota > Ciliophora > Spirotrichea > Sporadotrichida > Oxytrichidae > Oxytricha > Oxytricha trifallax. Next base: position 14,711 of record ARYC01018692.1, read on the forward strand.
GATCATTAAATTGAAAACAAAGATGTTGCATCAACATATCATCATTATGTAGCTACAGAACTCCAGAGACTTCAATGCAGACATAATCAATCAGACTCAGCCTGCTTAGAATGGATTGCTCAAGCATATTAACTACTTCGTTTTCTTCATACCAATAGCAAGCTCTTAATAGTATAAAAACATTGACTAACAGAGGATGCCTAATCCTCAACCAGATCATTATTTAGTGGCATCTAAAATTGATTAACTCAGATTTATCAGCATTGTTTGAAGGCTCAAGATATGCATTTATGGCAGCATAAGAGTACTTAGGTACATGATTTGAAGGACTTTACTTTAGTAAATATCTCCATTCTGCTATTAATAACATAAATTTCATGCTTTAAATATAATAAATGCATATTTTGGTTTATAATTTATTCAAAAAACGAGTTCGAAAATAACTCTGTTTAGAATTAAAATGTTAGGTGAATTCATAGTCATTATTGGTTCTCAAATTATTCATCAGACCAGACCTTTAAACTACTCAAATAACTTGAAAGTTAATAAAAATACTTTTCTTTTCATCTCTTTAATAGAAACACAATGTTAGAATAAATTTAAGTTAATTTTTAATTTAAAATAAACATAGAATTATAATATAAACAATAATAACTATAAATTATTTACATCACTTAACATAACTATTACTAAGATATAAATTCAGGATTAGTTTAAAAGTTAGGTGAATAAGCTTAATACAAACAAATATTAATCTCATCAATTCACCCGTATAATCTTAAATATTTTAATGAATTCATTTAAACGAATTCTATATTTGAATAATTAGACAAAAAACCAAGACCTTATAATATTTAGGAAACAGAATATGTAAATTTTATTATAACAGGCTTATGTAGAATGAGTAATCAATTAATTTGAATAAATAGTCATGAAATGGAATTAGTGGAAGACTAAGTGACCTGTTTTACTTTCCATTCTAATAGGAAACAAGAATGTTAGCTCTTAGGTTTAAATGAACAAAAACAGCAACTTTTTATCCATTACTTCCCATAAAGTTCAAACATAAATATTCAATTCTTATTTAATTAAATTAAATATGTCATTAGCAATATATTCGAGAGATAAGTCCATAAAAAGTTATCAGCATACTAAGTAAAGTATTATAAACATTTAAAATTAACTTAAATTTACTAGAAAAATAGAAACCATAAAATTTTCTGTGAATTAAAGCTAAAATGCAAAAGAAAGGTAATAATTATTAATTAAATGATGATGATGTAAAAGAAGATGTAAAGATTAGCTTTTAGATCAACAGAATCCGTAACAATTTTATATGAATTAATAAGTTACATAAATAGTTATCAACCTCTTTTACCATGCATGAAATCATAGACATTAGATGTATGTAAATTACTGCCTATTTCATCCAAGCTTTTGCTTACTAAAATGAAATTTCAATTGGTTAACTTTAAGGAATTAGATTACGATAATTTTTCACTTTAGAAAAGATCAGATTGTATATATTAATACTACTCATGCTCGTTTCCATTCATGTAGATTCATATATTATAAATATATTTAATATTACCAGTATTTATCAATATGAGATGAAATCAGAGACTGAGAGTTAAGGAAATGTTCTCAAGGAGAATATGGGAGATCTAAGAAGCAGTAATGGAAAGGAAGCCAAACAAATTAAGAAATTGTCCGAAAAATGAGGATAATGTACAGTTTTAATCATATACTTTAGGTCTTAAGAGACTTCTTTGGAATGATTTTGATTACGAATATTGTCTGATGAAATTTTAAAATATGAAAGAATTTATATCAACTATAAACTGGTTAAAACAAAACATAAACAGTATATTAGCAATTAACAGATAACTGAGTATTACTAGGAATTAAATATGTTTATATAATTAAGACAGATATTATTTTTGGTATATTTATATAAATATTCCATTTACAACCTAGTTTCTATTTCTCATTAGGTCTAGGATATCCAGCTGCTTAATTATTTCTCCTAAAAATGTGACTAAATATTTATATAAATAAATATATGAGGATTAATTACAACAATTTTTGTCCTATTTATATATGCCCGTAACTACCTTTCCTTCATTACACTACTTACAATTTTCTTAACTAATTTAAATCATCTTTACTTTTAAATTTAACTTGATTAATTCAAGAGACTCAAAATATAAAACATGCTATTAAATTAATTAAAATTAACCCATTAGTTAGCCAACCAAATAAATCAAGAACAATTATTTAAAACGAACCTTAGAAAAGGCATAGCATTTTTTCACATTCAATTCATTTGTGATAGGCTAAGCTAATATATTATAATAAGTTAATTAGTAAATCAGGAAATTATATCATAAGAGTCTGTGATGATTAATTGATTTGAGTGTGAATCATATGAATTAGATATTTGGACGCTTAAAATTAAGGCATGAAAAGTATATATGGAAAATGAAATAAGATTATTAAAAAAACTAAACTTTATAAGCATGAAGATGATAAGATTTTAAAAATAGTTTAGGTAGAAATTTATCATTAATATATAGGCATATTAGCATTTTAAGGTAATATCTTATTAATATTTCAATAAATTATTATAAAGCAATTGTGAAATCATGAATTAAAATAAATAAAGTGCTTAATAATTAATAAGAAGAGTACTGATAATTTAAAGACCATACTTAATATATCTAACATTGAGCTGAATTGCACATTTATAATGGCTATTTTGACAAAAGCTGTGAATATATCTTAATTTTAACTATATAGACTTGTTTAATTTCAATAACAAAATTATTTTTTTGGAGACAAAAAATCAAATAATATTAAAAATAACAATGCTTTATTTAATTAATCACATTTTTTACTTATAAAGATTAACGTATAATTAATAGTTATAAGCGATTAACCCTTTTGATTCTTTTAAAACAGTCTTACAATTAATGATTATATCACCCCAACTAACTGTATTGTAAATTTAAAACAAAATATTTGCTATGTAATATAAATCATTCTGGCTTTTTTATATATAAAAATTAATTTCCCACTATAAATTTCATCGTTTATAATAGTTTTATAGAAAACTTGTCTCTAAATGAAAGATATATTATAAATAGAATAGTCACAAGCCTGCTACAAAAGTTAAATAATTCGATTTCAATATGCTTGGCATTCCTAATTAAAATTATTTTCTAAAGATTGAGAACATTTATTGCTTATATCATATATAAATATATGATATAAGCTTAGGCAAGTCAAGTCGAGTTTATTCAAAGCTTTTTACCAAGATTATAAATAAATAAGCATATATTGCACTTGGAATTTAATTAGATAATTAAATTATGGAATTAAACATGAATAGAGTAGAATATCATCTTTCTTTTATATGATAATTAAATCTTTCTTTAAATTTAATTAAGATAAAAAATGATTATAAAGCTACAATAAATAAATAAATAAATAAATAATATATAGCCAAGATTTAATATTAATTATTATAAATAAACTTAAAACTTTAAGAATTTTTAGCTATAGATCAAATTTTCAAGGCTATTATTAGTTTTCCAAGTCAAATATTATATAATTTAGAATAAATAGTTGGATGCAAGTAGACATTAGTAGATATATTTATTAGATATGTAATTTTATCTAAAGGTTTTATAAGGATATTTGACTGTAGTGAAAGTCTATATAGATCAGTTTCTTTATATTTTTAAGCATAAAATCTCAAGAGATACTCGTCTAGATAACAATTCTTAGAAGTATGAGCAATTGGAAGTTGCTAAAAGTTATGATATAAATTGTATTATTTAGCTTAGCTTGACTATTCCTCAGAGAGTATTCTTAGTTAGCTGGTTTAAATACTGTAATATTCATGGGAAGCTAAATATTGTGTCTTTTATGTAATTTTAGCATAAGATTAAATTTCTCAGATGACTTATAAGCTTGTGAACTTTACAATCCTTTAAAATAGCAAAATGCTGATTGGCTAAGGCGTCCTCCCTTCCTGCCTCGAGTACCACCTGAAGGTGGTGAAGCAGTAAATGATAATTTTGACAAGGATAGCAAATACTTTACTAAGATTATATCGATGGTGATAAGCAAGAGTAGTATACTTTAAGATTCAAGAGATAGGCATTCTAAGAAGTTAATACCAGTTTGAAGACTTTTTTCTTAAAGTTTTGTGTTTAAAATATCAGCTCGATAAACTAGAATCTTTAGCTTTCTGCTTTTAGATGATTGTCTAAGGCTATGCATGTAAAAGAGAAAATAGACCCAGATTTGAGATTCTTACTTGACTCTTAACATGATGTTACAAGATTGTCAAAACAATTTTAAACAATTCCATTATTACGATTTTAGCTAAATGATTATTTAAAGATTGATCTAAATATTAAATTATATTACAGTTTATAAGAAATATTTTTATTTAATATTTATTAGAACTTTTTTAATTATTTTTTATTTTTTCATTTTACTAAAAAACCAATATTTTTATTTTGTTATCTCTCTTTAATAAACAATATCTTAGTCCTCTTAATTTTTAATCTTTCATATTTGTAATTTTTTTATTATTGATAATTACTAAATTAATAAATTATTATTTATTACACCAATTAAATTTTTATTTGTTCCCTTTTATTTTATTTTATCTTTATTAAAATCTGATTAATTATTTGATGTTTCAATTTCTAAGATTATTAAAACAAAAGCAAAACTAGTCCTCTTTACTATTTGTTTATTTTATTATTTTTCTCTTTTCCTTATTATTATTATGTTACTCGTTGGTAACTATTTAAAAATAATACTGAATGTCATAATGTATTATTTTCTACTATTTGTTGAAGTATTTCTCTTAGATCACATGAATATCTTTCTCTGTTATTTTATCAATCTAGAATGTAAAGCTTCAAACAAATTTTCGCAAACTTTAATATTATGGAAAACATGTTCTCAAGAAGAAGATTATGAGCGAATCAAATATTGGTTAATTTTACCTAAGATATGTCTCCAAACATAGATGAATTGTCACATTGATTATATAATTGTACATATAAATCATTTATCTTTGCTTCTTAGACCTGTGAAAAATATTTTGGTAGATTATTCATTACGAATATGATGCATTCTGACTTCAAGCAAGATAACTTGATATGCTTTTCTTTACTATTAACATGTTATGATAGATCAGAATTATTTAAGTAATTGATGATGATGCATCTGTCAGATAATTTTTAAATGCACTAGTCTACATTACTTAGTTAGCTTGACTCTGTTAAAAAATCGTAATTAACCTAAATCTTAAAATAATAAAGCTTACCATAATTAAGTAGGTTAATTTGAGAATGTTAATATTAGCACTTGATTAATTGATTATTATTTAATGAATAATCATCTGAGTCCCTGTATGCTTTCTTGGATACCATCTGAAAAATATATAATTGGTTAGTAAGAGGAATAGTTATTTTAATAAATAGGTAATATTGCTTGTAGTGAGTAGAGATTTGTGGTCTTTAACGACTGTGATCTAAACATTATTGAAATAAAATTTATAGAATAATTTCATTATTAATTTGTTTGAAAGAGATTTTATAATTTTGTTCTTTTGCAATAATTATGTAAAGAATCCATAGTTATTCTTAATAAAAAAAAGTTGAAATTTTTTTTTATGCATGATTTACATGTAAGATGAGCATAATAAAATTTATTTCATTAGAACTATAAATATTTATATATATTTTAATATGCTATAACATTTGAGATAATTGATTAATTAAGTTATTAAGTTTAATAAGACTTAAAACAAAAAAAATCAATTCAATTGAATTGAATCTAAATTAAAAATATTGGTACTAAAATTATCTATTGTGATTTCAACAAGAATGTACTATAAAAACAAGCTTAAAATAATATAGATTCAGGAAGTTGTTTAAATTAAAAAGATGGATAAATAAAAATATTTAAAATTAATATAATCATTTTGAGCAGGTAAACTTCGCAACTCACTTTTTGGAACTCAAAAATTCGCTTTTTACGATTCTCCACAATCCATCTAATTAAAAGTACTAAACTATTGCCAGCCTTCATTTGAATAATCGGAAACATGCAATTAAATGGCGAGGGACAATACCACATTATGTTACAAAATAGTCTTATAAATCTCATGACTTTTTCAAAATAGCATATTTTTCTCCCACAATAAAATTATCATCTTCCATGGTTCTGGAGCCAATGCTCCCATGACGACCCAAGTGTGCTTCTCTTGCACTCCGTCATTTGATTAGTCCAATTTTAATTTAAATTTTAATATTTATTTACAAAGCCATTCCAAAAAACCAAGGCTCGAAGAGTTTCACAACTGAGGTGCTACAATAAAGCTTTTTTTTACAGATCTTTGAAAATAGATGACTTTTATATTTCGTAGAATTTGACTTTGCTCCATATAAAAATTCCCTTAACTTTTTATTTTATTAAAAAATTCATTTTTAAGATATAGTATTATTTACAGATAATATTATTGTTATATTACTAATCTTTATTTTTTATTTATTTTCATCAAAAATGGAATTTTTATAGTATCATTAAGCAATTACTTATATAAAGAATAATCAGTTAATATTTTCTTTAATTTAAAAAATGGTAAACATAAGTAATAAATTTATAGACAAAAATATTATTTTTATTTTATAATTCATTTGTATTAATACTTCCAAATCATAAAATTGATTAATAGGTTAATTTTTTAAATATAAATATAGAATAATTTTTGATTATTTGTTTATGTTTACATTTAAATATTGAATAATATACTTTACTTAACCATATATCTAAATATTATTTTATCACTCTATTTCCTATTATATTTTCTTGATATTTTAAGTGTAAAAGATACGATTGCTTTGCTTCGCTAATATGCTTTAAAAATTATCGAGCGAACAACATAAACTTCGATAAATAAAAATCTTTTGCTCGATATGGGTAAATATTCTTTCTGGAAAATACAAAATGGATGCTTCTTCTTCCTGGAAATAGAGACCTAATTAAAAACAAAATCCTGCAAATATAAAATTAAGTCCTCATCCAAAATTATCAATTTATATGGACTTTTTGTTTAATCAGTAAAAATATTTATATTACAAAATCCAAAGAATTAAATAATGGTCATTTAATTAGTTAAAAATATTCTGTTTTTATATTATAAATTTATCTTGAAAAATGTAAGAGAAAAAATTAAAAATAAAATAATTATATGTACCAAAGTGTTATGAATGGAACTTATAACAATTTCACATTTAAAAATAACTTTTCCTTAAATCCCAAAAAAGGAACATTTAAATTGTCTCGATATCTTAAAACTCAACTTAAAAAATTAGTATTTATTTATAAGATAAATTTTATCAATAAATATTTGAAATAATGATAAAATAATTATGCAGTAAGTCACTATATTTCGTGACTCTTTCATATATACTTACCTATTCGCATATTTTCAAGAAACATAATGTATTTCAATATGATATAGAGCTTATATATCAAGAGTTGAAAATTGATAGAATTAATGCTGTATAAAAAATACATGATTTTCATTTATTATTTAAAGTAAATATTGCATTTTACTAATCATATTAATTATGTTACTACGATATTTTTGCTAAAATATTTGATTTCGAAAATATTAATAAGTCATTTTGTTTGATTTCTTATTTTTTGAGAAATTAGAATGAAACTTTAAAAATAATGAAATATAAAGTAAATAATATTGAATTTTAATATATATATATATATATAATTTTGAATAAATATCATTATTTTCTTCATTTATTATTTAGGACATATTAATATAAACAGATAATATAAATTACTAAGTTTTATGTTTCGTTGAATTATATTATTTCAACTAAATTGATAAAACTAATGAAGATTAAAAGAGAGATTTGTTTGAAATTTCTTGATAAATCTTTTATTTCTATTTACTTATTTTAATAAGTTTTCATTTTAACTAGTAAGAATTTTAAATTTTCATATTTTTAAGTAATTTTTTCACATAATATCAAGATAAACCTTTATTAATATTAAAGAGTCTAATAATGTTTCAAAAACTAATGCAGACCAAGACCAATGAAGAGATTGAAAATATTATCTCAATATTTAATTTTTAATAATTCATTTGAAACAATTATATTTTTTTGTCTTATGCTAAAAATAAAAAGATATACATTATTAATGAATTAAATTTAAATTATAATATATTAGTATTATAAACCCCAATACGTATGTTCGCATGAGTTTGATAAGTGAATAAAAAGTTTTAAATGCATCAATAAATAACGAAATTTAAAAGGACAGATTTTAACTTAATTTGAGGGAGCCGATCCAGAGAATCGAAAAAGAAGAGTTGAGAATATTACGGCACCCATATAGTTTGATATTGATTTGATTAATAGGGTTTGATTAGTGTATTTTTAAATTTTAAGTTGAAAGCAACCAGAAAGCCAGTAGGTCATTGGAGTGCTTCTCGAGATTTTTCAACGTTAGTATTCCACCCTACTGACCTGACCTCAAGAATCCAGGCTGTTGGCTTAAGCCAGAGGTCATTTTTCGAGGTCCAAACTGAAGACCCGAATTTTCTATTTTGAGTGCCATTAATTTCTAGCTATTCCCCTCTTCACATTTCTACTAGCCACTATTCAGTTATGGACGGGGAAAGGATTTGAATTTGAAAGGTACCGCGGATTCCGACATTTTTTCAAAAAGCCAATTTTGCATTGGCTCGAGCTCCAAAGTTGGCGAAATTTATCACTGCTCTTCAACCACCCGTCTCCTTGTCACTTGAAGCTACTTGTCTAATGAGTTATAGTAAATACTCCTTAATTGAAGTGGTTTCGCAGTGAGCCATGAATAAATCCGGAGGATATAGATGAAAGAGTAGCAACCCATACAGTAAAATTGCAATAATCCAGTCGAGATTTTAATAATTCAGCTATTTAATATTAAAATCCAGTGGAATTAATCATTAAAATCTAGCATAAATCAGATGAATCCAGTCACTGGATTTGAGATGGCTTCTAAGACCGACCCTCCTCAACTTTTAAATGCAGCTGCTGGTAAGTTTCAATCCTTGTTATTAGCTTCTATTTAGAACCTATCAATAATTAGCAGATGCCAGAATAGGCACCCGAACAAGAAAACTTACCTCGGATTTTTGAAAATCTACAAGCCAATGTAAATCTTGAAGATGCGGGTAAAATCAAGGGGATCAAATCTGAATTTAAAAACGCACAAGACAGTGCCAAGATCAATCGTGCAAAGGAATTTCTGCATTAAAACAACTTTGATTTAAGTTTGCTGCTTGAGCAGGAGGATTTTGCAGGCTTTGAAAATACTTAGGATTTCAAGCGGTTCGTGAGAAAATTTATAAATAACAATAAACCCAAGTTGGCGAAGCACAGCCATGAAAGTAAATCTGTAATTTCAGAGCCACCTGATCTTACTGCAACTTACGAAGAGGTGAAGGTGAGCGACTTCACTACGAGCATAAGCTTTGCAAGCGATTAAAAACCAAATAAAGAACCCTTACCTCAGCTCTTTATTAACTATGGCGCGATCATCGGCCATGAGATCTTAATCAAACACTTTGAAAATTTCAAATCTTCTAATTATTATTAAAGGTCTTGCATTTTGCAAGATATAGTGACCCGTAACACTCAGTCACTTTTATCATTCCTAAGCAATTTTGAGAACGCTAATGATCAGGAAATGCACTAGAACCTGTTCTCTCTGCTGGTGGATTTAATATTGAGCGATGGAAACTTAGACCAAGACTCGAAGCCTCGTATCTTTTTAGCTGCTTTGGGTTACTATTAAGGAGAAAAGGTATAAGTAGAAGACTAGTTAATACAAGAATCGATCTTGTTATTAGTACGCTCCCCCAATGCAAGGCAAGCTCTAGGCTTGGCAAACTTTGTGTTCTTCAATTCAGTAGCCGCATTCACAAAATAGCTTGCTCAAGTGTTGAGACTTGATGAAACTAACCCTTATATTGTGCAGCTTATGGGTCGGACTTGGCAATTATTCGAAATTGACTCTCAAGTTTAGAGACTTATACCTTCTTCATTCTTCATTTTGAATGTGCCTTTCATCACTCTACTAAAGCAGGACTGTGGCCTGCACTTAATCAGAGATATTACCGTTGAATACACAGAGTACTTCGTAAGAATTTGTGCTTTATCTTGCTCTCACACTGTTGATGCTCTCAAGGATTATATATCAACTACTAGGGCTACATTCTTACAGAAGCAAGAGCTTATTGATTCAAGCACGATGGTTTTCTTTATGAAAGGCCTTGCATAAAGACTGCAGAATAGAGACGTACAATGGGTGGGCAAGATTCCGCAAATCTAGAAGCTTCAGCAGTAAATCATAGAAGCTCAAATTGAAAAGAATGTAAGTCTGAGCAGCAATATTATTGAAAACTGCCTTAATGGAGACTGCTCTGACATTCAAAGGATTTTGCACTTGCCTCGCAACATGGAAGCCTTCTCTGATAAGACAGTTGCAGACCTACTTCAACTCTTTGAGAATGCAAATGCCTTGCACTAACTAGCAAGTGCTTTCAATTCAAAGCCTTCGAATGAAAGGTTGGCTGCCAGTGAAGACCTAGAAAAGTTGCAGCAAAATCTGGGATTTAAGTTGTACAGTTCTCAAGTATTATGCATTAACTATATCTGGCGACAACTTGCAAGCAAGCCATTTAATTCATTTTGGTATTGGTAATGGCAAGACCTTAATTTGCATTGCGCTAGCCATTCTTATAGCTCTTCGGATCAAGCTCTGAGTAATTATTATTGGCAAGAATGAGCACCTGGTGCAGAGAGATTTCACGAAGTTCTAAAAGTTATTAATGCGATGGCACTTAACTCGAACTTTAATTTCATTGCTAAGAGCGCTGGTATTTACTTCTTTACTCAGCCACAACTCAAGAAACAAAATGAAGACTCCTAAATTCATAAGTGTCTGGCGCGAGAGTATCGTGCTCGTCGATGAATACGACTGGATTTTATTCGATGGCTCCAGTGATAATATTGTCAACCAGCTTAATTTTTACAAGCAAGCTAAAAGTATTATCGGCTTTTCAGGCAGCCATCTTGCTCAAACCGAGGAAACCTGTCTCAACTTAGCTTTGCAAAGCACACCTGTGGTGTTCCCTACACTTGATAAATTGCAAGGTGATAAGAAGACCCAGCTACCAGACTTGCTGGTAAGTTCAAATCAGGCAGATTACTTGCAGAAAATCAAGGAACTCATAAAGGACTAAGTTGCTAATACCCCAGTTTTAATTGTCGCCTCTGATAACTACAACGCTATTTAATCAGGCCTCTCGAAATCCTCTTTCGATTTCAAAAGCTTCAGCCACGGCTCAGCCGCTGTCATTGAGTCTGTCATTGAAGGCAGGTATTTAATGAAGAATGCGAGCAAGAACTATGGTGTTTACTTATTTAATGAAGCACAGGGAAGAGGAACAGACATCTAAACTAATAATGAAATCAATTCAAATGGAGGTACTTATTTAATCATCGCTGATGTCTTTTCAAGAAGATCTGAAGAATAAATCATTGGTAGAATCGGCAGACTTAATACTAAAGGTAGATGGCAGCGCGTGTTATACAAGAATGCTTCTAATGATAGTGCAGAGCAGCTGCTTATAGTTGTATAGAAAGAAATAGATCTAATACTTGATCGCAAGCACAACCAAGCATAATCAATTTTATAAAATCAATAAGAAGCAATGGATAGTTTTGTTGAATAAAGCAAGGTGCCTTAAGAATAAATTTCTGCAGCGCTTTCAAAGGATTAGGAGCAAGATAATATTGTAAGAGAAGTCGTTAAACATATTGTAGCTCTCACTGAGAAAGCTTACAGTGAAGCAAGCAACGCAGCAGCAGTAGTGAAGCAAGATAATCTTGAAGAAGAAAAAGAGCCTTAAAAAGTTGAAGGATAAGCTGAATAAAGTAAGTTGGGTTTTTATTAACCTTCTCTCATAGAGCTTATTGAAGAGAAGATGAGTTAAAATCCTGTGCTGCAAGATAAACCATTCGACCAAGTATAGTAATTGGTGCAAAGGAATTTAAAGCGGTAGCACCATGAAATTACTAAGGCTCAAGGCAGAGAGAGATCCAGAAGTAAAAGCAGTACTGCAAGTTCCAAGAGAAGATTAGTGAAAGGTTAACAAAAGCTTGAATTAATCAAAGAATAAAATAAGACTTGAGAGCTGACTACTCGTCGCAGTGCCAGAGAAAAATCATTCACTTGCACTTATACAGAGCTGCCAGAGAGTGAAGAGACAATGGAGAGATGGTTGAAGGCAGCCTCGAGTGAGAGAAGGCACTTTAAAAGCGACATAAACCATAGAAATTCAGAGAGAAAACCAAGATTAAGAATATGAGATTTATCTTAATTTTTTAAAGCAATTCACCATATTCAAGTTTTTGCTATTAATAGCATTTAGAGAATCGTGGAGGAAGAGAAGCAGCAGCACTCAGCGTCTCACGTTAGGAGACTGATTTTGCATGTTCTACAAGTTACCATCTTGCATAAACTACTCTCTCATCTTGCGTAAGTCAAGCAACTCACTTTCCATATCGTCATGTTATTGCTTCAACTTTTTAGTTTACTGCAGAATTCTTGCTTATCTTATTTAAAAGCCATTTCATAATCTTTTACCTCCTCCATTTAATCATGAGTTCTCTTTCTTTTAGATGAATCCTTAACGAGATTCACAGCCTTACCTCGCTCAGCTACACAAGAAATTAAGAGAGAGTAAACTTACTGCTAAAGTCAATTTTGCCAAGGTACAATACGTTATTATTATATTTTATTTGATTCACAGTTATAAGTATTTGATTTTCTTTGTTAGTGTTTATAGATGTGTAATGATTACAATTTACTGTCTGCATCATGGCATGAGAGCGTCCACGAACTCAGGTCTCATTTCAATTACGAGATCTCTGTTATGCTCTAGCTTTTCTCTTCGTTACAACATTGCATCATGAATCGTCTGGGAGACACCGTCGGTGTCTAGGGTGAAGAGCAAGTCACAGATCCATTATCTGTCTAGGTGGACCCAATCTCGTTCATCAGGCAAGTGTTACAGTAGTCTTGAAGACCCTCTTGCATAATCGAGAAAGTCTTAAACTGTAAGTCCATCGATTTAAGGCACTGGTGACACTTTGACTGCGTCTCTTCTTACATACTATAATGATAGTTACAAGAGCAAGCTAGTGGTTACCTCTTTCTCCGCTCTTATGATTTACTTAAGGAAATAAATGTTGGTGGAGTCCGCTTTGGGTAAGAAAAGAAAGCGTGGCAGTCTTGGGCAAGAAAGTTGTATAGCTCTTTCTTACTTTTGCATTTCTGGGCGAGTTCTGAAACATTGATACCAGTAAGTTACTATTGGTTCATTAAAATTTAAAAGTCAGGTGCCTTTCACCATTTTATATAGCTCAATTTTGATTCAGGAAGACACTGCAGTTACTAAAAGCAGAGAGTGCTTTTCCTAATAATGAATCCCACCAGCACGATCCGATTTCCGCTAGCGGATTTCCTACCAGCACGAAACGAATTCATTATTATTAAATTTAGGAATCTTCTCATGGAATCATATCTGGAAGACGACAGTCAAGACTCTCTGATTTCTTCAAGTTGGAAGATAAAGATTACGATGGTAACAGCTCAAGTGAAGAGCCGAGCTCTTAAAGTTAATCAGAAGATTCTTAAGATCAGGCGGATTATTTAACCACTAATATGCTATATTAGAGAAATATAACAGTTGCAGACGTTAAAATAGAATAAGTTAGTATAAGAGATATGACTTCCCTATTCGAGGATACTCGTGATGAAATTTCAGAGTTCGAAAGTGAGGGATTTTATTATTGACCCCAAAGAGGTCTATAGAAAAAGCGTGAAAAAAGAAGTTAAATCATCATTACTGAGTGATAAGGACATCAAGACTCTTGGCTAGTTAGTGTTAAAGCTTTACACTGAATACAAACAATCAGATTTAGAACCTTAAAGTTTGATTGAGCGAGGCGAAAGTACTGATATGAACGCTCTTGAAGCCAAGGTTATTGATAATCATAAAGTGAAGGATTAGATTCCAGTGTTTGGTTAGCATACACAACTAAATGCAACCGTTCCTCGTAGGATACTAAAGCAGTTGGGGAAGAAAAGAAATAGTAATAGAAAGAACTCAAGCTTGCAGAGGAGTCACTTAGACTGAGAGACAATGAAAAGCTATCTTACTCCTAGATAATGAATAGACTTGGCATTTCATACTTCAAGTTGCGAAGGTACTTGAAAAGTCCAGTCAAGAAAGCCAGGTTTTGGAACCTGAAGTAAGTTAACAGAGGCAGGTATAAGAAGCTTCACAGCAGAGACGCACGCATATTGTTAACATGCTCATGCTTGATACTTAACCTGTACAGCTTTCAGATATTCAGCGCAGCTTATAGAAGAACATCTAGCTAAGGTGCAGTAAGCAAATGATAAGACGCTTCCTGAAAAATGAATTAATGATGACCTACAAATAAATCAAGTAGATCTCAACTCTGCATAATAGTAATAGTAGTAAGTTGCAGAGGTAATATGCAGCACAGTAGTTCGTGCTCTAGTTAAGTAAAGGCAAGAGAATTATCAATATTGATGAATCAACTCTGAAATAAACAGACGAAAGACGCAGAGGCTGGACTGCACCTTACGTTAAAAACAGAGTTACAAATTCTCAGAACTTAGGTAAATGAATTTGATCATAAGGGTTTCAAGTACAGGAGAGTTGTTTTATATAGTAAATCATGGCAGAACTAATCAAACTCCTTCCTGTACTTTCTGTGCAAGCTTATTAATACACTCGAAACAATTGACAGTTAGTGGAGATCAAATACTATGATACTTCTTGATAATGCTCCTTATCAAGGTCTCAAAATATTATGGAAAAGTACATGGACTTAAGATTACCTCTAATGTTTTTGGGGCCTTATCATTACAAGATTGCGCCAGCTGAGCTAATGTACTCCTGGATAAAAACAGAGACTTGAATCCACTAAATACAAGAGCCTAATCAAAGTAAGTTTAAGTTAAGTAACGAAATTTAGAGGGTACTGGGCAGCATTTATGAAAGAGGTGGGAATGAATATAAGCAGAATAAATTAGAACTTAGTGAGGCACTTCTTTTATCACGTTTTAACAGCAGCCTTAGAAGCAATCTCACGAAAGGATTTGTGAACCGAAGTGCTTGTTTGAATTGAAGTCTCTAAACCAAGCAACTTTAGCTAGAGAATTGTGAATTATAAGCCACAACTTAAAGTTGTGGCAGCTGCTATATTTGTTACCTGATTTATACTAAACTTACTGATATACTTTCACTTAGAATTTACTCTAAATTACACATTTCAATAATATAAAAAGTATTTATCAAATCGATACTTATATCAATCATTTTCTAATCTAAGATAAATTTGAGCATCTTCTTTGACCTAATCAGTTAAGCTAAGAAAGTATAGTAAGTTAGCAATAGTGCATTTACATGCTGCCTTGATTGCCTTACTAATGTTTCTAACCTCTAACCTATAATTAGTTAATAAGAAATGAGGTTATGGAATGAGAGCAGTTGAACTTCTAGTAA
>ARYC01018693.1:0-49830 GCA_000711775.1 Oxytricha trifallax
GCTTTTCAATGCGGGAAATGTAGTTTTCGACGAGCTTGCTTTAAATACGATAAGATTTCTGCAGAAACGAGCAATGGATTACCCCTGAAAATGCCCTCAAAGTTTCAATATTTTATCAACTTTTTTTGAGGACAATTTTTCACAAAAATTAATGATGATCCAAGAGTGGCTTTTTCAATGCGGGAAACGTAGTTTTCGACGAGCTTGCTCTTAAATACGAGTGAGATTTTCTGCAGAAACGAGCAATGGATTACCCCTGAAAATGCCCTCAAAGTTTCAATATTTTATCAACTTTTTTTGAGGACAATTTTTCACAAAAATTAATGATGATCCAAGAGTGGCTTTTTAAATGCGGGAAATGTAGTTTTCGACGAGCTTGCTCTAAATACGATGAGATTTCTGCAGAAACGGGCATTGGATTACCCCTGAAAATGCCCTCAAAGTTTTAAAAATTTATCAACTTTTTTTAATGCATTTGAATTAAATTGTTATACCTTTGATTAAAATAACATATTGTGTTTGATATAAACATTTTAATGTATTCAACTCTTACATAGTTCTGATTTAGGAAAAACGCCTTACTTTTAAACTATATATAACTAAATAGATTTATTATATATTGGATTGCTCCCAGCGGTGCATCCTGCTTTAACTGCACACTTATCCTCATAATTTTCTCCTTTTGCTTATATGGCTTAAATATATTGCATTATATTACTTAGATTAAAAATAAAAATATTATTTTTTAGTATGACAGCATAAGAAACAACAGCAAGAATTGCTCTTTAACCTTTTTAAGCGGCACTTGTAGTGGTAAGAACTCTAATGAAAACTATGTGACTGTGCTATATTAATAAAATAATTAACTCAGACTTCGTCAATCACTTTAATAATTAATAGTCATGGAATATCCATATTTACATTTGTGATTTCTGCATTTCACATGCAATATGAGTTCTGGTAGCAATAAAAATAGAATTTACTTATAATATCTTCAACAAAATGATTATTTTAACAAATTATAGGCAGCCAAAACCATTGTAATAAAGAGTGTTGGTCTTAATAATTCTAAAATTGATAAATAAACATATTGATTACATAAGAATTGTTCGAGTAATTGAATAAGAGTAGATATAAATAAATTTAAGATTACTCTACACTATATTAACAATATCTGCATAACTCACTGCATACAATTATTCATTTAAATAATGTTAATACTTTAGATTTTATGGCTGTAAGGGAAGTTTAAACATTACACATCAATTTAAATCATAACATTTAAAACAAAACTGATTGTTTAGACTAACTATAAGATTGAATTCCAAATTACATACAAATATAACTATATATTATTAAATTTCATTGCTATTTCTACATTATCAATTGTTTGCATGAAAAACCTTGTATAAGCACATACAAAAGGTTTGATAAACGAAGAAATTGAGACATTCTTTATCTTTACTGCCAAATGCCTTACAAAAAGCAGCTAATAAAGCTGGCTGGGTGTTAGAAGTCAAGTAAAGTGAAATGCTGAGACTGTGTCAGCTTAAATTCAACATCATGCAGTTTAAACTGCTTTTAAATAAGATATGTTTAAAAGTTTCCTCAATTAAAATAAATATTCTAATTTAAAAATGAATATAAATATAAAGAAGAAAATAGGAATACTAATCAATTATAATTGATAACTTCAAATTTAAAAACATTAAAATAGAAAACTTGCGGATGTTTCTAACTTGTGTGAGCTAATTTATTTATCACTACATATCACTTGTTATATCAATATTCTCTTCATTTATGCTAGGTTTATCTACCTTGTCAGGTTCTTATCATAAGAATCAGGAACTTGATCATTCGTGCTCATGTTATCACTCACTTATTCATCATCTCCGGCCAGATTCACCTATTCATTAGCATCCATATCTTCGCTGTCTTCCCTAACTCAAATATTGCCTTACTTTGTATTCAAATTAAATATGTTATGCCTAATATTATTTATAAAGACAACTTTCTTAACATTATTATCAATTTATCATTATTTTTGTCATTAGTCTGAACTTTATAGCTATGTTTCATACTGTTTTATACTTCCAGATAGTGTTCAAAACTCAATAAATATAATGGATTTATTGGAACTAGGCTAATCATTTTATTGCTATATTCCTTGTATTTACTATTCGCTCTATATTAAAATATAAAACAATTAAATGTCAATGGGGAGGAAGAAATGCTTACAAGTTTTAAATTAATAGGTCTGTAGATCGTAAATTGACAACATCTGTGATCTTAAGTAAATTAATATATGAATAGGTATAAATTTACAAGTTTTTATATGAATACAATTGAAATGGAAAATTATGAATTTTATCACTATATACACAACTTGAAATATAGAACTGAAATTACATATAATTAATTTTCGAATGTTATATAGAAATGAATGAAATAAACTCTGAAACGTATTTAATAATTAATTCTTCAACTTTTTTAGCCATACCTTGGCGTTTTTAAACTTACAGATCTCATAATGCACCCTGTAATTGCAACTGGTAAGTATTTCTCTTATTCTTTGACTCCCTATTCTATTTTGTTTATTCTATAATTAAATTATTATGTTTATTATAATGAATAATTAAGTGTCCACAAATACTTAAAACTAAAGCTAATAACTTAGATTGTTTAACTGATTAATCTCAACCATAAATTTGTGCCTATATCTAATTAAAAACATTTTCATTGATATATTTAGGTTTTGCTGACAAAGTTTTCTATATTTCCTTAAAATATATTTATTCATTAGATTAGAAGTTAAAAAAATTTCAATATAATCATGGTTTAGTCATTGAACTTAAATCGTAAATCAAATAAATATGCTGAAAGAATATAGTTGATTAATAACTTATTTTACCTTCTCAGATTTCTCTTTGAATATCATATATTTTTGTTTCATGACATGCGAAATTCATCTTATCAACAGAAAACTCATCATCACCTCACTCATAAACACATCAATCTTTAAGTTTTCAATAGCAGATAAGTCAACTATTTTTATCAATACTACTATATATGCAACAAAGCATTTTTAGTCTTTTGTTCTTTGATCATTTTTATAATCTATATTTAAATGCTTCTCCTTGTGTTTAGTTTCATTATTAATAGTATTTACTGTTAATTATGATCAAATGTAGGATCTTAAATAAACTGGACTCTTCATATATGGATTTATTTAAACTGAAATAGATCAAGATAAAGTCTAGCTTATGAAAAATGAAGCATATTTCAAATTCCATAATTATGAAGACTTATTAAATCTTCTTCAAAAATAAATACATTTAAAGCAATCTTTATGAATAAAGAGTCAACTTTATTGGTTTATATACAGCAACTTAATCTTTAATATAATTAATTATTAAAACGCAACGTTTAATGTCTTCATACCATTTCCATCATCTTATTCGCTTATATTCATGCTAAAGTCTTGTGAGTTATACCTATCAGTTGCAATTTTTGCTTCACGTACCATTTCCTACTTTAACTTCATTTAAAATTCTCTTAAAACTCTGAGCCTCTTTGTCATATTGTCTTCTTTAATTTAACTCCTTGAATTTATCTATATGTAGCCAGATTACATTCAAGCATTAGCAGCCAAAACATCGGATGTTAATAGCAAATCTCTCAAAATTAACAAAGAGTCCTTGAGAAATGCGAAGAGCTGCATTGTCATCAACTGACAACTATCTATATTAAATAAGTCAATAAATCTTACCATCTTCTTTGAATTAATTATCAACAATTAACGGGGATTATAAAAAAGCTCCTTGATGTCTGCGATCTGCATTCCCACTTTGTCCATTTTTAATTTAAAAAGGAAAACTTTAATCACAAAAAGGAATCCTTTAAAGATTTTTAATGTAAGAATAGATTATTGAACTGGCTACTTCTGATTTATAGTGAATTTCATGAGAGCAGTATGCTAAGTCCTACCAAATTCCATCCTAATTAATCAAGTGTTTTTAAACTTTATGTTCAATTATAGCACACTTATAATCAATAAACCAAACTTTAGATTGCAAATCAATCTGCAAATCTTTATAATAAAAAAGAGATACAGTATAAATTTTGCACCATTTGGAAATTTACTGTTGGATTAAACTAGCTTTAACTCAAACTTTCCGTATTTCTACCCCGCAGTTTGCTACCAAGGTCTCAAAACTCCGAATAATGTTGCCAGAATAATATTTGAATCTTTGCCTTCCTCATATGAGTCGTTCAAAATGATACTTGCTCGCTTGTAGCAAGTCCATTTGGGAATAAATATAGCTTTTTAAGAATAGTTTTTGTGTATGATTGAAGAATCTTATCGACTGCAAATATTTATTAGCTCAAATTAATGAATTGAATAAAGTTAATCTCCATGCATATTAATATATTCAAATTGGTAGATTACTTGCTCATATCTACATAATGTCCATTATATAAGTAAATAGAGAAGCATCCTGCCATCCCTACCCTGATGCTCGACATTTTTAAAACTTAATAACTTTAACTCTTATTAATTAATTAAAGTTTATTAATAAGTTATATAAAATCAGGTTTTGATATATTATTAAATTATTGATGGAAATTTTCGTAATATTTATTTTGTAAAATTTAATGAGCAATGATTTCTTTGTTTTAAATGTTAAAAATACATGCATAGTTGTGATTATGGCATATTTCCTTACTATCTTATCCCATAATAAATATTTATAAGTCGAAATTAAGCATTATAGTTTATCTATTTAATTATATAACCTATAGTTATTTTGAATTAATGTTAGATTTGGGACTGTTTTCTACTAAAGCACCAGATTGATTAACCAAGTTCTTATATTAATTATGCTTGCATTGTTCCCATGAACTTACTCAGCCTAAGCTCATTATTTCCTCGGTTTTGGGGTATCTTTAAACAGCAATTTAGTCCTTCTAGTTGTATATTTCAACACATCATTTGCTAGATCTTTTACTAATCCATAAATTTAAATTATTCATTCTCTATCTCAGTTTTATTTACTTGTTTAATTGGGAAGTAGAGTAATATTAGCTTATAATTGTAGAATAGATGCGATACTAACTGGCAATATTTTAAGGAAAAGCAATCTGCTGTTGTTATTGCAATAAATTAAGAAACTATGAGAGCATTACTACAGCAATGTGTGTATATTTTATCCAAATATCAAATAATATATAATTTTAAGGTTAAAATGTGACAAAATATCTGGGGCATTCTTCATTTTATATCTTTACATTCCCATTAATTAATATATATTAATGATGAGTTAAGCATTGAACTTGCATTATTCATATAAATGAACATCTTACTCATCCAGTTATTTATCAGTGAGTCCCGTGTCTACGAAAGAATCTGCAAGTTCTAATAACTTATTGTTTTTAATGCATTTATCAATGTAAAATACTCTCCAAGGAATTATATTTATATATAAAATAATTATATAATATATAGTATACTTATCAGAAACGAATATCGATGAAGATTCTAAGATAAGCTTAATGATTGATAATTCAGGCAACTAACTTGGTCTTATGATTGGTCAAGCACTTCATGAAGTTACCTCAAAACGGTGGTTATGCATATTGGCATTAACTAAATTGTTTATAAAACACTGGAAGTCATTGTTGTAATCAGGATAGATAGAAGATAGTATATATTGACTGTTCATTACTTATATCTCTAAAGAATTCATAAAAGATGTCATAATTGTTAGACTTAAAGAAAGTCTTGATTAAATGTTTGATGAGATTGAATAAATTATGGGAGATGAAGCACTCTGGTAGAAATTTACGAGAATAAAAAGGTGATCTTTATAAAGAAGACATTAATTTATTTAGCATTAATACATAAGTTATAATAATATTGTAAATTACTTAATAAACATAAAATTAAACGAATAATTATTATCATTTATATATTAAATTGTATAGCAAATAATTATAAAATGATATATTTACTTAATTAATTTTGGAGAAAAGAAGTAAAGAAAATATATTAATGATGTCTTAAAATTGGCACTTAATAGACTGAATAAATGAATATTAAACCTATCTGCGAAACCATCGCCAATTTATTCGACAATAATATTCAATTGTGGATAAAAAAATTATAGAGGAGAGAAGATAAATAATTACGAAGTAAATATGATAAAAAGGTAATTAAAATAAAGGTTTAAGATGGTAAATATAAATGAATAGATTCATAATATTGAATTTAAATATTTATAAAAGTTAGCAAGTAAGACATATAATTAAAATATAAATTTTACTGATAAAACTAATGTTAATAATTAGTAAATGAAATTTGATGATCAAAGTAAAGTCAAAGAAACTATTAAATAAAGATTCATACAACAAAAACTAATAGAAAAGATAAATAAAATAAAATAAAATAAAAAGACAATGTTACAGAAATCACAAAAATAAAATAATAATATTAAAAATTGTAATAAAGCATTATAAAAGAATAAAACATATTGGAAGAAATTGCTAATTTTATAAAACTTAAAGATGAATACTAAAAACTTTAATATTAAATTAGAAGTTAAAGGATAGGGTGACCTACAGGGGCTCGAGACAAGAGACTTTCTAATAGTGCTTTCTGCTCCATTAATGACTGCTGAGGGTAGGCAAAAGTCGGTGGGTTCATGGGAAAAGCAGTCAGTCGGAAGAGTTAAATCTGTTAATTCCAACACTAGTTTTCAGTAGTATAATTTCCCTGCACTAGATAAGCTACCTGGCTTAAGTTCAGCTTCTTAGTTAATAGGGAGCATGATGAATTATGAAAAATAAGTGGAAAACTTTAATTAAAATTGAAATATATAATTTAAATAAGGAAAACTTAACATGGTGAAGATGGAGAGACTGGTTACTCAATAAAATTTGTAAGTTACAAATAACATATCTAAAAAATTTATTTTTCAGCAATAGGTATCCTCCAGAGTGGTGTAGGCAACAGACGATAGTTTCAATAGACAAGAGCTTAGCAGTACATATTAAAGCACTGGAACGTTAAATAGAATATTGCAGGAAAATAACAATACAGATGACAATCGCTGTTCTAAGATATTATTTCTGTTCTTGGTAATACTAATACTTATAAGTCTAATCATTTTTCATTTTATATTAAAGTTTTCCTCTTATTTTTCATAAATGTAATGATCAGTCTTCAAAAGTGCGACGATGAGAACCAAAGAAACCAACAATAATAATACTTATCCAATACCAGGTCGAGCTAACAAGGCTTCCACAACAGCTAAAGGACAGAGACTACTATCTAAGCAGGGATGGAACATGACAAGATTTTTCACAATTTCTCTCCTTAATTGTATACAGGAAGCTTTGAGGGAGAAACTCCTAGTTTACTCAATAGGCGCTTATCTCGACTGAGACTCGGTATGGATTAAAGAAGAATTTGAACAAAGTGATTTTTCGTTGTTTTTTTTTAAAATAACAACTCGCCACGTCATAGATTGTCACTCAACTCACTTTAAATACTTCGACGTCAATGATATGTTAAATTTAATTTGATTTTATTGAAATTTTTTAAATAAAGTGAATAAATAAAATAATAGTCTAAAATATTATAAAATGGAAAACTGCCTGATAAATAGCCTCTATGTCATTCGAAATTAAAATAATTACTAAAAACATATTTTGATTTTATTATTTAAAAGGGCTTTACCTTGGTAAGACTGAATGCCTCAAAAAGAGGAATTTCATCAAGTAAGAGACAGAAAGACCTATGAATATGAAAATTAAGAAGATGACATATAAGATAAGTATGACATAGGTGGGTAACATTAATATAATAAATTAATATTGCTATTAATATTAATTAATTTTGTAATTAACTTTATTTATAATAAAGAATAATGATTTACTCATTACTTTTTACTAAATAAAAAAATCTAAAAAAGCAACTCAAGATGATAATCATAATATAATTAATACTTTGTTATGTGATTTATGAGAACATATTTAAAAAGATATATAGTAAGCAAATAAAATATGCAATAAAAGATAATAAAATAAGTGATCTACTGAGGTATCAACAAGTTTGAAAGAGGAGCTTTATACACTACGATCTGTGGCTTTCCAAATTTAGTTGAGTTGTCCAAGGCTTTATATGGATGACAAAAGATAGACCTAGATTTTGGGTCCATAATCTTATAAGTAAAATTTCTCATGATTTGTAATACACTCAAAAACTCTTCAAAAGTGCTGATTTTTGCTATTTTGAGTCTTTTTAACAATATTTAAAAATTATCACATTTTTATCATTTTTTGATAATATGGCCACTTTTACAAGTTGCGACAACTTGTTCAACTCAAATGTTGGCAAATTTATTCTGATTATTTTTTAAACTTTTAACATATGTTTAATTATAGTATTTTTTTATTTTATTAATTATTAATATACTTTATTTATTACATATACATTTGATTATGATTACTGATTAACACTTTAATTTTTTTGAATTTCCTTATATATTCTTTTAATCTTGTTATTTTAAGTTTTAAGTTTTAATCATTTTATTTATTCTTTTTATTATATTTTTCATTGATTTATATACATTTTATTTTTCTATTTTTTATATTTAGTAATTATATTTATTTATTTACTTTTAAACCGTAATTATTTGCTTATCTTTTAATTATTATTTATCTACTAATATTTTATTAATATTGGTTGTAATAACCCCAAATGTAGTTTATACATAATCTAAATCTCTCTTTTCATTGGATTCTAACAATGTCTTTTCTACTTTTTCTTTATAACACAAGCAATATTGTTTTTTATATTTCTTCAAGTTCAAGAAATCTTTTTACTTTACTACTCTATCTGACTTATTCATTAATTATGTCATGTATTAGTCATGTTGTATATTACATTAATGTTTTAGTTTTAGATATGTTATTTTATAGGCTATAAGATTTTAATATACTATAAATCTAATTTCATTATATCCCTTTTATATTCTTTTAATAATTTTAAGATTACAAATCAGTATCTTTCAAATTTAAATAATATCTTTATAATTGCAACTTTATACTAATTAATAGCAATTAATATTTAAACGATAGATTTATCGATAATTAATAACTTGAAGTTGATAAATAATAAGAGATACATTATATAATAAATTTAAGTAAGTGCAATTGAATACAGTTTTTAATTTTCATTCTTTGTTTACATTGCTTGTTTTTCCTAGTATTGAATTCTTATTGATTTTATCCTCGTTTTTCTTGATTTATCCATCATTCATTAATTAGTTCTGGGTAACTTATTCTTCTTCATTTTTTGAAGGAATTATTTATGTTTGTGTCAGCAACTAATTTTAGTTTTGCAGTTTTATGTTTCATGATCTTAGTTCGTTTTATTTATTATGTTTTATTAAAAAGAGATAGCTTTCTCGACGTTTTTAATATTTTTGTATTTTACTGAACAATCATCATTAATTATTTAATGTTTACTTCATTCACATTTAATGTCAAATTTTCAAAGTCATATAACATGCATATCTGACTGCTTTAATTTATTTTATATTATTTCATTGTCGCACTAAATTATTATGATAATTAATAAACATCACTTTATTCTATTTTCTAATGTAATAATCGATTTATCAGTTTCAATCTCTTGGTCTCTTGATTCTTTGTAAATAATTAATTAGCTTATTTATTTGTTTTACGTGGCTAATATTATAGAATATTAAAATATTATCTTAATTAAGTTTTAATACTAGGTGGTTAGATATCAAAATACCTGTATTATCAGAAGCTTATAGATTATTTGCTTGTTTATCTTCGTCTTATGCAGGTTTATACCTGTCATGAAATCTTTACCAAATATTTCCACTATTATTTTTACACATAAATGATTGATTTCTTTATAATTTAAAACAATAGTATTATCATATTATGAAAATATTTCACGCAAATATTTTATTATGTAAAACTTATAGGGTGGAAAATAGATAAGGCTTTGGTTATACGATGTGAAGAGAGTAGAAAGAACTAAAAGAAAGAGCACATAAATGCGATCAATGATCAGAACAGATAAGTAAAAGATATCAGCGATGAGCAAGCAACATTTTGATTTTACCAAGAAGAAACCTCATCCAAGAAAATTTTATCTTGATGTATGGTAAAGTATGCAATTCAATTTTGCCTTACTTTACTATCTGTAGTCATGAATGATGGGATGAGACGAATAGAAAGATCGAATAAGTATTCCCAGCATCTTTGAACAATAGTTCTGCAAATTAGGAGAGACTACGAAAAAATCGAAAGTATTGTCATTCTAGTCAACATTCATAAGAATTGAGAGATATTCTAATCAGTAGCAGGTAAATTATACAAGAACAATTATGATAATCCTGGAGATTATTTTATAGTTTGTGAAATAACTAAATGAAATAACCTTAGATATGCTATGACCTATATTCAAAACTTAAATGGTTGCCTTATTAATGGAAACAAATAAATTTAGAACACTCCAGATTGTACATTCATAGCCATGCTCAAAACAAATCATTTGACTTTAGAGCTAGAAGCCAATCTATTATTCAAAATATTAGCAAAGGATTTGATAAACATGCATAGATACAATCTAAAGTTTAACTTGCTTGTTATCTATAACTAAATAAAAAATGAAATATATGACTAAGCAATTAGGTAAAAAAGAGGCTTAGATAATACTAAAAAGAAATATATTTTGATATTGTAATAGATGATACAGATGAGAGTAGATGCTAGTAGTTTAAAATATTATGAGAACATATTATTGATAAAATAGATAAAAATAGGAAATTGGAGAAATACAAATATTAATGATATTCTTGGAGTAAACTTAACTGCCAGTCATTTGATAAATTTATAGTTGGATTAGATATAATTAACTTTTAATATTAAACTGATTGTAATCATACATTGTACAGTTTTATGTATTTAGTTTTTTTTTTAAATATTAAGGCGTACCTAAAAATTTTACATTGCACATTGTACAGTTTTATAATAAAAGTTTTTTAATCGAGAAATTGTAGATGCTTTGTCTATTAAAGTAATTAATGCTAATTAGCTACAAGGATAAATCTTGAGATCAATGACTGTCCTGCTCCTCTTCTTATACTTTTTTGTCTTGATTAATAGTCTAGAGATCGCTGGTCGCCACAAATATGTCTACTAGATCTGTTTCTTCGTCCTTCAACATCTGTGAGTCCCCGTCCTCTATCAAACGCTCCTGAAAGTACAATGCTAGCTAGACCTCACTAAAAGGGAACTTCTCGTCTGCTCTCAGCATCTCCGGGGTGAATTCAGCTTTTAAAATCCGTGTCTCAAATTACTTCCTCTCCAGATCACTCATTTAGCTGAACGGCAGCGTGTTAGAAATGGCAATCACTTGGCACTATTAGAATCTCACTACAGGCTATTTGTATTTTAGATTTACAGGATACCCCTTTCCTTCAAAGAATCGTTTAAGGTCATCTATCTTTTCACTATCGTAGAAAATGTCTCTCTTAATTTCATCCATGATAACGAGCTATTGTTGAGAGTAAGTATTGCTTGATTCCATGCAAAAGGATTTGTTGAGTACTCTGTCAACTGCGTCGAAGTAGAGCATTTTTTCAAGCATTTTTTAATCAATCCTTTTTAAAAGTTTGGATTAGGTGTCAGTTCTCTGTAGAAATTGGATTAATGACTGGAGCTTTGTTTGCTTAGGCTGCTCTGGCTTTGAGATAAGTTTCTATTCTAATCCTTAGTTGATCATTAGTAATTTGTGATTTTTCGCGATTTGATCACAAACGAGATCATCATCTTGGTACTTTCGGTACATGTCATCTACTGTGTTAATCTATTTTGATCTTAAATTCTGCCTTCTGTTTGTGATGAGTCTCTTGAAGAAGTCCTATCAGTTTATCTATTTTTTGCCTACATTTTTGCGAATGCAACGAAATCCTCAAAATGCTATTGATCCCCGAAGTCAAGCACAAAATCTTCAAAGCTGACATACAGTTTTCGTAGCTTGACTTTGCCTATCAGTTTATATGGAAACTTCAGACTTATCAAGGCCTTAAATCCAAGATAATCTCTCTTAGTGAAGTAATTTTTACATAGTCCTAGGCCATCTTGTTTCAAATGTATTGTCAGATATTGCTGTATTGTCTCTTCATTATTGGCGCAGTGAAATATGAGTGCATGACTATACTTTGGCGATTTAGTTGATACAGCCTGCTCAATTTCCGAGTGTAATTGCTTTTCATTCTCGACTTTGATACTGAACACAAATATGTGCCTTTCATCGACTCTGACGTCTTTTTCGTTACTAAGGGGTCTTTCCATCTTAGATTAGATATTTATCACGAGAAATACTATCAGTGTTTTATATAGCATTTCTCTATCACTCGTTTGAATAATTAGTTCTCTCATTTTTAATTTATTATTAATTAATTTATTAGACAAAGCATCTAAAACTGTACAATTTCTCGATTAAAAAACTAAATACATAAAACTGTACAATTTATGATTCCAATCAGTTTAATATTAAAAGTTATTTATATCTTATTCAATTATAAGTTTATCAAATGACAGACAGTTAAGTTTACTCCATGAATATCATTAATATTTGTATTTCTCCAATTTCCTATTTTATCTATTTTATCAATAGTAGATATGGTAAAAATGAATCAGTGGCAACCAGTTTTAGCAGGAAATTAAAAGTTATATATAAGATCTGAACGGCTGATTGAGCAATCGTTAATCAAGTTAAAAAGAAGTATATTCAGTGACAGACCAGATTGACACCCAATGAGAGCGACCAATCATTAATCTTAAGTTAGATAATCAAGACCAATCTTATATAAATGTTAAGAAAGAATAATATTAGCAAAAAAGAAGAGTGAGACCATGAAACAGATTTATGGTGCATAGACAAATGATCAGGATAATACTGCCAAGAACTCGAGATGAGGCCTCACTCTTATGTTTATTACATTTCTAAAGTCATTTATTAGCTTCATTCATTTTATAGTAGTTCAATATTTTACTTTGAAGAGAGCTATTTTTATTCTTCTATAAACCTTAATTTCACATCCTTCACTATAAAAATAAAATAAATTTATAGATTTTATAATATATTTATAATAATATAGGTATATTTATTGGTAAACCTTCAATAAAGTATGTATAATTAAAATAATAAGATGAAGCATATTTTATTTATGATGAAAATACTTATTTATTGATCTTCCTTCTATACTTTGATTAATTTTCAATAGTAATTCATTAAATGATGAATTGATTAGACCTTACTTATATTTATAGCATAAATTATGATAAAAATAATTAATTTTGATTAATTATGAATTCACTAAATGAGGTAAAATTATATAAGCTAGCTATAGTATGCATAATTATCATAACTTCATATTAAAGTTAAATTGTTGATAGAATTAGTGAGATAAATTACGAAGTCAAGAGATTTATAAATGGTTTCTGTAGTAACTTAAATCATCTTAAATATTCCACTTATTTATAAAGATTTTTCTGTTTTTAAAATTACAAGAACCATTTTAAGTCAATTTCAATAATATCTATTGCCTATGCTTCCCATTTTATTTTAAATGTTTCATTTTATGTCAATAATATTCAACTGAGCCAGTTACTTTAGCATTACCTCAATACTTCCAATTCTCCTTCTAATAACATATATTTCTTCATGGCTCTTAGAGTCACTGCCCAGTTCTTACAATTCTTGATGTCGTTATTACAACAAACAGGGATAATTACATTTTTTAATACCTTCCAAATCTTTCCAGAATTTTCATTTCTTTTAAATTCCAATTTATGCGCTCTTTCTTATTTGAGTATCCTTTTGGCATTTAGGACTGTTCACTAAAATATCGTCTACTTGTGACTCCTTACTAGATAAATTAAACCTCTTCTATTTTTTATACAATTTACCTATTTGTAGGTGTCAATCAATCTTTAATTTTACTTATAAGAAGTGCCTTTGTATATATTCAATGTATTTATTCAAAATAAACTTGTTTTCAATAAGTTAATTTAAAAGTATTCATTTCCCTAATTAATTGTGTCCTTTTATATATTTATTTATCTTATATTTAAAATCATATTTATAGTAATAGTTGTCATATTTAATATGATTGAATAAATTATTAATTAAAATAAATAATTAATTAATTTATTCATTATTTACGTCAAAGAATGAATTAAAATACTTAAAGATAACAGTAATGAAGTATTATATGATTCTAAAGTTATTGGGTCTATTAACAATCTTAAATATACCTGAATTCATATTTATTATGGTATAAATAAACCGGAAGAGCAAATAAAATTCCTAATAAAATAAAATTTATAGTTTTAACTGATTAAGTAATCACGAAATACTAATTAACATTGGTGTATTTAACTTAAATTTATTTATAAAATGTAAAATAAATATTTCTAAGCACGTGAGTATCATTATTGCATATAAATCTTACTTGTAAGACTGCCATTGCACTTAATATAATTGGATTGCTATGATCATTTCAATCTTATTTTTGAGTAGCACTTATTCTTATTATTTAAAACATGTTGAGAATCTTGTTATTAAAACACTATTCATGGCATACTATTCTTCTCTATAAATCTACTATTAAGTTATCTTATTAAATGTTAGTAATATTTTGTATTTAAATTACTTAAATTATCATATATAATTAATATCGTATCAAAATAGTGCTCCTAAAGATATTTACAAAATCATAAGTTTTATTTTAAAGGTCTCTTAGTGTATTTTAGAAATCCACTTACCATGAATTGCTGCCATTATATCCCCTTTAATTGTATAAATCATTAAGATCCCATCCTTGAAATCCTTGCATTATGCTTTTACAAGATAGCCTGTGAGCAAAATTTTTTGGCCGAATGTCTTAATCTACCATTAAATTGATTGTTTTAATTATTGCATTTGCTCCGACAATTTATGTCTCAACATCAACATAGCAACTATATGATTTCACAAATGTAAAGTGGAGATTATAATTGCTTTTTAATTTTTTGTTAGTATCTCATAATTAGCAAAATCAAATTTATTGGAAATGAGTCACAAGTTATCATTCAGATTATAAGGTATAAACAGCTAATTAATAGCTCTTGATTTTAAAATGTTTCAAACAATATTAATTAAATTGAAATAAGATTAATATTTGTTAGTCGTCAGCATCTCTAATTGATTGACTATTTTCTATATTTGTGAGAATATCTGCTTATAATTACTTAAAATGCATAGTTCTTTATTGTTAACTGTATTTTATAAAGGAATTGAATTGTAGTATAAGATTGAAGCAGTATTTTCGTCATCATTAAGTTTGAAAATTAATCATAATTGGAATAGTGAGCAAGCTAATGCTGTTTTTCCTCAATACAGATAGATGTAAATATATATTTATTATTTGCCGTTTTATCATTTTAAAATTACACGATTATTTAAATTGAATAATTAAAATAAGACTTATTATGTATTGTCTTCGATAATACTTTCTTTGTGTTTAATTTAATAGTATATTTTATGAAATCAAATTCATTTTGAAATAACAAATCATTGCATTTAGCTAAGATAGATTAATTATAGGAAATATAATTAATTAATCAAGATTTTAATTTACTCTATATTTAAATTAATTTTATTCTATTTTTAGGTACTCTACCGTATTTAAGCTGTTTTGCGGTAGAGTACCTTAATTATATTATTTATCAAATAAATTAAATTTAAATGCTTTAAATAAATATGTAATTAAGTTTCTACAAAAAGTAATTTATAATTAATAAATATAATCAATAGAAATAATAAATAAATAATGTTACTTTTAAGGCAATAAACTTTAAGGCATCATTATTTATAGAATTAAAATTATAATTTATTTAAATAAATCAAGCATTTTATATTATAAATTACTTTTTGTAGAAACTTAATTACATATTTATTTAAAGCATTTAAATTTAATTTATTTGATAAATAATATAATTAAGGTACTCTACCGCAAAACAGCTTAAATACGGCAGAGTACCTAAAAATAGAATAAAATTAATGTAAATATAGAGTAAATTAAAATCTTGATTAATTAATTATATTTCCTATAATTAATCTATCTTAGCTAATTACTTACACTTATGAGGAATATTAAGGAGAATAGCCACAAACTTAAAGCCAAAGCCCTTTAATGAAAGGCATAAGATTACGACAAGCAACTCTATAGTTAAACTTATATATGCACAGGTTCTCAATGAGATTGATTAATAAATCATATGAACAAGGAAGATATGATTAATAGGACCTTAGAGGAAAGCAAATGATCTTCTTCTTGACTAATCACTTATTTCTTGCGTTAACAATTAATTTACTAATAACTTCAGACAAACTTAAATGAGTTTCTCTCCATATCTCATGCCAAAGAGTGTTGTTGCAGTCTTGGCTAATTATATAAAAATTAAAATTATATGCGAGGGAAACCATAATAGGTAATTTAACAGACAGACTATAATTAAATTAGAATCAAATGCAAAGATGAAACTGTACATCATTTGAACAATAGCTTATCCCATAATTATATGTTGATACAGAAAATAAAAAGGCTTGCAACACAAAGTATAAAGGCCAGTTTAACAAAAGAGATTTTATCACGATCTCTTCTTCAAGGAATACTTCATCAGCATAATAAAGTTCCTAATTTATAAAATAAACTTCACTTAATTTCGATTTATTCGCACTTTTTAAATTGTATAAAATGCGATTCCTCCCTTAAACACATTACTATATACGAAACTATAGCCTAAATATAATTGGTTGGAGTTATTCAGTTATTTTTTATATTTTCTAAGGTAGAGATGATATGAAATTGCCAAAATTAGCTTCTAATATAGACAGTTAATAAATCCATTCCTATTCATTTACAGGTTTACCTTAAGCAAAAAAATAGGAATAACTTATCATCAGTACCTTCTCAATCAAAAGTTATATTCTAATTATGAAAATTAAAAGACAATAATGACCAGTCCCTCTTCCTCCTTAAGAAATCAGGTTCATCTAGACGGCATATTATACAGAGCATGTACAAGACATTTAAAAAAGCAACAAAATAATTCATTGATTTAATTCTAACATAATAAGATAAAATGTATAGTGGTTGAGATATCAACACTAATGACTTCCTATGTTATAAATCCAAACTTGTTTTTTTTATTGTAATTGGAAAAACGACATTTAAATGAATAATTTAAGTGATTTATTCCTAGAATTTCACTGCATAAACAACAAAAAAGCCATAACAAAATGCTTTTAATAAACAATCACATCTATATTCCTTTAATTAACTCTTGATTGAGCCTTTCAACAAAATATTATAAATAGAAATGGTTGTAAATCAAATAGGGCGATTTGTCTAGATTGAAATTAAACATTATAAGAAGTAAAGAGATTATCCTAAGATAGAAAGAAAAGAAAGAGAGAAGACTTACACATACTAACACGTTAATCATTGGGCTTTTTTAACTATTTAAATAGGATAATTTGTGACCTTAAATTATTATTAATTAATATTATTTGTTTAAATGTAAAAATAGTTTATTACACTAATCGATTGTTTAAATTAAATAATAAAAAAGACAGAGATTAACTTGGGGGGTTGAAGAAAGATTAGATAATGAAATAGGTTAATTATTAATCATAAATACAGAAAACTTAAATCAATTATGAGATTCAATACACTTGCTATGGTATACATTCACAACAATAATTTTTATTATGTTTTTAGAGTATGTTACAAATTATATTTACTCTAATTTCAATACTTACTCAAATTAATGATAATAGATTTGAAAATATAAATATATTTAATATGTAAATGTTTCTCTGAATATAGTTGTTTGACTATTTTAAGACATACAACTTCTATTATTTAAGAATTCTTGCAATCTTTAGCTCTTCTTGCAGATACAATTATAGTGCCTATTATGACAATAAACATTTAGTACAAAGCTTGCTAAATTATCAAGAAATTAAAAAATAAGCCATAGATAGTCTTGATTTTCTGAACTTAAAGAATTATCATAATTATTTCCATTGTAACTATTGTAATTATTGTTTTGTAATTGTCGATTGAGTGTGACTTTTACAACATAGCAAGGGGTAATATAAAGTAGAGAAATTAAAAAGAATGCTTTTGGACATATAAGTTGACTTCTTATCCACGCTTTATGCAAACAATAGGGAATAGGTAGACTGTCTAATTTTATCTAGCTTTCAAATTAAAGATAACGGTTTATAAGGACTCTTATTTGCTTCCAGACCATTTTATTTGTTCAATTTTACTGTTAAAGGAATAGTAGATGTGGAGCTGAGATACTTTTATGACTGAAGTAATTAACAAAGATGACTTTATCTGAGTGTTCATAAAATATACCTGTTGAAGATTATTGACAAGACTTTCTCTCTTTAAAGTAGTTGATCAATAATTGTCTTAAATCTTCAAGTACCTGCAAGTCAAACAGTTCAGCTTAATTTATCAATTATATCTCCTAGATTTCTAAAACATTATTACTATCATATAGTATTTACATGATAAATGAAGTATAATTTATATAAATTGTAGATAGATCAAGTTGTCATTATCGAGTAGTTTGTAGCTTATCTGTAGCCCAAAGTTTCTCATAAACTACTAATCTTAAGAAATTCAAAGGTATCATATCTTAGAGATATGAGAGGCATATATTTTAAAATGATATTTTCAGGACCTTCTTTGACAAAGATTCATCATTGTGAAGATATATTTTTGAGGTTTCTAGAGTGTCATCTAAAATAAAACAAAGATCTCTTTGAAAAATTTGGCAATATCTTAGTCTGTTTACATTTTATCTAAATCTCAATAATTTTAAATTAATTATAAATATACACTTAAATAAATTAATCTGACAAGATAAATAATCAGCTAATTGTTAAGCAAAACAAGGTATTATAGTGTTATTGGGATTTTTAAATTACTTAAATGCCTTGTGTAAATATTTACTTGGCCCCTTCCCAACACAAGAGGATATAAATCATTCTTATCATGTCTATTTATAAGGAACTCAGTTCGTGTTACATGAAATTAGAAGCTTATGTAAAATTAGGGACTATGGTAAACTGACCATTTGATGGGAGAAAGAGAGGATCTACAGAGCTTAATCTATCTTACTGGAACATTATTCCTGATTGGCAGAGGTTTTCAAGCTTATTACACACAAAGTTATGTAAATGACTTGAGAGATGACACAAACATAAATTAATAAAATAATAATAATAAATTCAGGAAGGAACTGTTTTTTTTTTGTAATTAATGATTTCAATTGAAGTAAACATTCTTGTTATTATTTATATTATTAGCTTAAAATCTAAATTATGAGTAAATATTTATTGTAAATAAATTACCTTAAGTTTGAAGATCTTTTAAGCTAGTAAAATAACTATTATTATTATTATATAAAAATTAAATTTAAGATAATTAACAATTTAAATTTATTGATGAAAGTGATTAAGAAGCCATTTTCAACTAAAGAATGAAGAGAGATTAATTAGTTAATTTTTAGCTTAAAACTAAGAGTAAATATCACGATTAATCATAAGTGTAATGGACAGAAGTAAGGAAGGTGAATGGCAATTTACAACGAAGATGAAAAGTAAATAAAAGAAGAAGATGAAGATGAAAGTCTATGTTTACACAAATGGATCTAAATAGTTTTTAAAATATATATTATTTTATATGTTAATTTATGAATTTAAACTTCCCCTCTATGTTGATTAATTATTTTAGTTATTATTAATTTCATTTATATTGATTTATGAATAAGATATTAACATTTTAATGATATAAACTCATGACTTTAATAGTATTAAATTGAAGTATGAAATAATCAAAATAAGTTAATCTAGTAATCATATGAATTTCTATTTTTAATGTCTTTAAGCTGATTAAGATCCATTAAATTTTTAATAGTCTATCAATATTTCAGCTGTCTCACTAGACTTTCAATCTTCATTAATTTTAGTAATGATATCTCCGAATTAATTAATCATTTTCACCTTTATACTTTTAGCGTTTATGAAACAACTATATAATCAACTAATTCGGGGTTGTTACTCGTTAAACTCTATTGAATGTTATTATTGGTGCTTTGATCATTGTCATAGCGGTGATTATATGCTTTAGATCATAGTAATTCTGATTATTACATTTCATTATGTCAAACCTGTACTTGACTTTTGTAGTTCTAATTTCCAACTAAATTATCAACTATTTAAGCAACATATATAAGCTTAATAGCTTATTTCAATTAATTAAACATCATGAAATAGTCTTTGTGTTAATTATTTTGAGTATTATATGATAGTAGCTAGCTTATATTTTAATAAAATAGATGAATTGAGTAAGCTTTAGAAAATGAAAATGATAAGTAAAAATTCAGGACCATCAAGGGAAGTATCACCAACTATTTTCAAATCAATATGCAGTGCCACATAGCAGGCCATAATAAACAACTTTTTGAAGTTCTAGTATGACCATTTGCAAAAGAGCCATCCGTGGAGTTTCAATAAATTAGTTGTTTGTTAAAGTAAAATAGTATTGTTTTAATTTGGTGAGTTTATGCTCAAACATAACTTTTATTAATGTATCATATCTAGTTCTTTTTATTTAATAACAATTTCATATAATACTAAATATTTTAGTGTAAACTTGAGCTATTTTATTCAACAAATGCTAATAATGTTAGATAATATGGGGGAAAAGATTTTAAATAAAATATTTCAAAGTTTATTAATAAGATTATAATTGAATTGATCGTATTT
This sequence comes from Oxytricha trifallax, assembly GCA_000711775.1. Taxonomy (NCBI): domain Eukaryota; phylum Ciliophora; class Spirotrichea; order Sporadotrichida; family Oxytrichidae; genus Oxytricha; species Oxytricha trifallax. The sequence continues at coordinate 20,945 of ARYC01018693.1, forward strand.
GATGCTCATTTTATAAAATATACTACTTTATTTAAGCAAATTAGTCTTCGAAAGTAATTTAGTGATAGAAATAACTGAAAGCTTATCTTGTAATTAATTTGTTTTAAATATCCACTTAAATGAATAAGATGTTTAAAATATATGATTTCTTGGGCTAAATAGTGAAACAACCCCAACAACACTAAATAACTCAAGAGATTCAAAGTCTAAGAATTATAATTTATGTTAAGGAACAAGTCCCTTCGTGGCCTTAATCTTTGAGTGTTTCTCTACTTAATGCCATTCTTTAGTTTCTTTGCTTCCTCTTTTTCTGCTATCTTGATCTCTTCTATCTTTGCTTTTATTGCATTTTAATGGCAGCTTTAAAAAAAAATAGGTTTGTTCATACATAACATTCGAAATTGGAAGACTTACAGTTTGATTTAGTAAATATTTACAAATCAACGGCATTTAACTTATATTATTCATAATCAATAGTAGCATAATTTATTTTGATAAATCTTATTACAGCATATATGGTGTTAAAATGTTCATATGGTTTATTTATTTTTCAATATTATAATTAAAATGTATGTGGTGACACTTCCTATTTATAGCATCAGTGATTTGCCATTACAAGTATTCATGTAAATTATCTTCATTTTCTTCATTTCTTTTATTCTATTTTCTTTTGATAAGTTATCTACATTTTTAGCACTGCATGCTTTATTTTGATGTTTGTAGTGCTTCTCTGGCCATCTTGAAAAATTGATAGTTGGCCAAATCGGTCTTATAAATTAATGTTAACTATTTTGGTTTAGGCATAGTTTATCATTATTCAATTGAGACTTTGCTGGCCAGCTTTCTACTATTAGCATAGTCATCAAATAATACTGTATAACGAATATGCCAAGTAGGGAATAGATATATTAGTATTATAACAATGATATTCTTGATATTTATAAAAGAAAACTTTATCTAACAAGTTATCAAAGTACTGCCTTCATCACTCAGGCCTTTAATCTAATTTATTGGGAACTAATAAATAGAGGAATGAAAGACTTTCCTTGACTTAATGTCTCTAATTATTTTTATTATTTAATGCTGTTCGAAAATTAACTACTACTCTAATCATGTATCTATTTATGTAAATTATCAAATTATATTTTATCTAAGTAGCCTACTAAAAAATGCATGTATAATAGGTCTCTAGATAGTAAAAATGATAATAATAATAATTAATGATAATATTAATATTAAATATTGAATCCTTGTAATAATAACTTAATATAGATAATATAAGCTACTAAGTATTAACTGCTATTTAATATAAGTACCTCTATTATTTTCATTAATGAGGAAATTTTAAATTAATTAATATAAAGAATTTTAATTAAAAATACATAAGATAATATATATTAGTAGAAATATAATTTAAAAGAAATAAATTTATAACTTATAAAATACTTATTTAAATTATTCATTAATAGCAATATATTGAAATTAATAAAAAATTTATAAATAAAAATAAAAATTAGAAATGTTTATATATAATAAATACTTAAATAAACCATAGGAACTCTTTCGACATTATATGAATTAAGACTGAAATAAACATAATCCATAATAATAAAAACTAAAGTATAAATGAGCATAAAAGCTAACAAAGTAATCCAAAATAGATATTATTGTATTAAAATTTGCTCACGTTATTTGTAAAATTAAAATAAAAAAGGTATAGAGACACCTCAAAAAAGTAATTAACTTTGTATAAAAGCTTCTAAAACATAATCCCCTGAAATCTGGCTAAATAAGGATATGTAGATGGAGAGATCTACCTGATGCAGTATTGATGTTATATACACTTTTCCAATATAAAAGCTTGATTTTCTTTGTCAGAATCCACAACTTATTATTATGTAATATCTTTGACTGTGACCATGGTCAAGATGATGTATTTCAATGCATGAAATTTGAGGTTGATTCCTGAGGTAATAGGGTACGAAGAGTCCAAAAACAATATTTTCGAGGGCTATGCCTCGGCTCATGTGTTGCCTTGTTAAAGAGTGAAATCGCCCAAATCATCTATTTTGGCTGAGTTCTTGTCTTATTTAGAATATTTTGATCCATTTATCTGTAAGATTTGATATCTTAGGATATAAAGATGGAAAGAAAGACTTCTGGCTTAAATTATCATTTTTATTACATTTTGTCCTGTATCATATTTTCATACTCTAAGTCACTTGTTACCAATTCTTCAATGTATTGTATGTAAGCTGAAATCTTTCAAATTTTACTATTATAATCTCTTTTTTACCAAAGTTTTATTTAGTTTATCTGGCATTAATGTTCTTTTAATGCTTAAATTCACTCATATAGAGTAGCTTCTTATAACTTGTTTATTATGTAAATTAAATATGTTGTTATGAGACGTGGCTCTTTGATGTGTGCATAAAAAATTCTTTGTTTAAATAAAATCATTGATTTTCGAAAGTTACACACTATGTCTAATATTACGCCCCTATTTTGCGTTCTTTGTTTATTGAGAAATGAGAATCTTAAATCTTTGTTTTTTTATATATAATCTATAATAATTCTTTTTTGTTTTCCTAAATTATTTTAATCAATTTTTGTATTATTTATTTATTTTTTATTTTTCCAATATTTTTTCAATTTTAATTATTTTTATACCATTATATAATATTATTTTATTTTATAAGCAGGTTTTTATATTTATTTTTTATCATACCATAGTTATTATTATATTGAGGAATTTATTACTTTTTGTTTCTTACATTTTTGATTTTTAATTTCTTTTATTTATATATTTTTTTTAATTATTTTGTCTAAAACTAAAATACTTTTTTTTTAAGTACACTTATTGATTTATTATTTTTTTAAAGAAAAGTAACATTTGATATATCTTATTGTCAATTTAAATGCTGTTGATGAGAGAAATCTTAAATTTGTTCATATTGTTGTTGATTTGTTTCAACTAATAATTATTCAATATTCAATCCAATCTATTCACCTAAACTAAGTTTAATCTTTTGAATAAATACTTAACATTCTAATTCGTTTGTTATTTAATAATTTTATTTGTTTATACAAATATGGATGCATCAAATATTTCTAAATAGTGCATTTAATAATTAATACAATAATTATTAATATACTTTGTAATGAAGCTTAAATGTAATTGAGGATTATCTGGATGTACATTTATGACTTAATCTTGATTTATGAATATTAACCTGTGTAGCATATATGTAGCTCAGCTTAACAAGCAAGCTTACAAATACCTTGATTTATTACTTATTTAAAAAAGCATTATAGTTGTTATTTATCTTTTAGAATAGAGATCTCGAGCACCATTTGACGATGATCAATTCATCAACAGAAAGAACTCATTGCTCATGCATTGCTTCTTTCAGTAAATCAGACTATACTTGTGATTTGATCTTTCCTCTATAGTTCTCCAGATCAATTACTGGTAAAGAGAAGTAATGCTGAGTAAATATTGCATTTATATGTGTTTCTATCTGTGTGTGATTGTATTTGGAGTTACATATATAATTATTTAAATGTCATCTGAGTTAGGTTGTATTATAATTGCTTGTATAATTCAATAAATATTCTGGATATCGTGATTTTTTTCAGGTTAGTTATTTAATTGGTGAATTGCAGAGATAATACAGTTTTTACTTATTCTATTTTATAACAGTATTTGTTTTTTAAATATAAGCTAATTCAAGGAAAAGCCAATTATCTTTTATTGATAGTTATATAAGAAGGCAAAATAATCGCAATAATACAAAGAATGATCAGCCAATAAACAATTGAACAATATTGATAAAGATACGATAAAGATGTATAGGAATTCAAACAAAAAAAAATTGAAATAGTGTTTTTAATTTTTTGTGATGAACTATCTACATTTATCACTAGTGCAATAAATTAATTAATTTTACTATATATTTGTGAAAGTTACAATGAGAATTAAGAAATTTACAAAGAATAATTTGATTTATAGCTGGAAATTTTAAAGTGTTTAACTAAGTCAATATATTCATGGATATTTAGTGTATATGCTCTAAATACTTTTATTTATTTAATTATTATCCTCTAACATATTAATACAATAATCAACATTTTTAATAGTTTAATAATATCTAAATCAACCTTAAAATGAATATATTATTCTTATAATCATGAATGACGATGACAATTCCTCAGACTACCAGACCCAAGTGATAATATAAACAATAGCATCTCAAACCATACGCAATGCCAAGCACATCGAAGCTTGAGTGTAGAATCTTTTGCAAGCTGATTAAGGGGAGAAAGTAAATGCATTATAAACTTACAACAAATATACAACATAATGCGAACATCGATATTACATGCACATTATGCACCATCAACATTTTATTAACAATCATTATTGTATCTTAAAGTAATTTGGAGACTTGAAATGGTTTAACTTAAGCAATTTTTGCTGCATTGTTCATTTGAAAGTGCATGATTTTGGCAGAGACTGTAAGCATAAACGCAGTAAAGTTCTATGTGCGGTATTGAAATAAATTGCATTTATTATAGAATAAAATTAATTTACCTCTACATATTTTTCAATTTGTATATTGTTAAATTAACTATAATAATAATATAATAATAATAATAATATAATCTCATTGAAATCTCTAGGGAACCCCGATCTTATAAAGCATGTTAAGTTTTTAAGGAACTATCCCTTCTAGTTATTTTTAAGTGCGAATAGTCAATATGGACATTAACTTAATTCGCTAAACTTGTTAAATTAGTTCTTCTCTGCTAATATTATGTACCTATTTCCTATCTTTCTGTGTCCTTTCCTTTGCCTTTTTCTTTGTTTAATTGCTGAATGATTAGTGTATTCTGATTTATTTTCAACGAAAATACACTTCAAATTCACTAATAAAAAGTGAGTTGGTGAGAAGCACTCTCTCTAGTAAACTTCTTAATTATAATTCGCCCTAATAAAGTAAGCTCAGTTAATTAATTAATTAGATTTCTCAAGGTTAGAAGCCATGTGCTTTGTTCTGATCCTTAGTCTCTATTAGACTCTGTAGTAGTTTAAATCTGATTTTAGTTGGATTGAAATTTACTTCGTTGAAGTTTTGTAAGAACATCCCCTTTGGTTTGATGAGAATCTAAATTAATTTTGAGTTACACTGTATTGTCTTAGGATGTTTACTGATGATCATGTATTGAAATGTTCATACTTAGAACTATTTGATCTTCGATTAAGTTCTCGGGCGATTCCTCCTATATCTTTGAATTGCTTTTGGGTGATTCCCCAAATATCTTAAAACTAATTTGGGTGATTCTCCTGATATAATAATCACCTATTTAGTAGGTTAGGATTCGTCAACACTTTGTTATTATATTTTTGTGAAAATTTCGTCTCTTTTGTCTAGAGAGAATCTTTTGTTAGAGTTTAAGAAGGTAGGTTTAATGTTACTTTAGGCTATGAATCTAATTGAGATCTTTCTCTTAGATCCCATGGAATGAAGTTTTGGTTTAGGCGTTTTTGGGTCATGATTTAAGAAAGGTTGTTTTGTTGTTTTATTCCTTCATTCTTCATCTCTTTTTACATTTTCTTTTTAGATGTTTTGGTTTGGTTGTATTGTTGCCTTTTGAAAGCTTTGAAAATTTGTTAGAACGTTCCCTTACCTCCATATTAAAAACGGTAGGTTAAAATTTATGATTATTTGGGGACATACCAGTCTATTCCGTCTCATTTCAGGGAGAGTTGGTCAAAGTATTTTTGTTCACTAGGAGTTCTATTGCTTGGTTTAGGTTAGTTGCCATACCAGTTGAAGATTTCTCTAAATTGTTGGAAACGCTCTATGATTAGTAGTGAATAATAGTGATTATCCATTTCCATGTCTGAGTCATCCGTCGATTCGTAGTCAGAGTTTTCAATAGACATTTCGTTATATGAAATTTCACTGTAGGTTTCCCAACAGTCTGATTCTTGTTCATTGTTTGCTTATTCATATTAACTAAGTCTTAGAGAGAGTTTTCATATCATTCCTAGTAGCTTAAGTAAAAAGGGCTTAGGTTGATGGACTGCTTATTTGGAACTTGTGCCATCATGTTACGTTCCTTTTAGTATAAACCTTATTTAATAGTTAAATTAAGTATTCATATATCTGTAACTGCAAAGCATAGATTATATTAAATAGAGTGCAATTCCACTGTGGTACTAAGAAAGTTGAAACTTTCTCTTACTTTTGCTTAACTATTAATATTAAAAGTATATTTTATTTACACATTTAATTATATAAAGCTTATTTATAGATTTTATGAAGGAACATTATTTATTTGTAGTATTTATTTTATATACAGTCTTAAAAATGTCTTTTATATTATTTTATTAAAAAGAAAGAGAAATGCCCTACATTAATTCTCACGAAATGGAAAAATTACGATAGTTCATTAAAACACACAAACTAGTCAAACCAACACTTTAGAAATGTTAACTTTCCCAATAAAAGTTAGGTGAGGGTGTGGACAGATGACAATAGATGAATTGCTGTTTATCATGGCAATTTTTGCATAAAAATATTGATAGGCTTTCAGCCAAGATTACATATATACGAAATCACTTGTGGATGCTGAGATCAAACTAGAAGATTTTATATCCAAGAACTTTCAAAACATATTCAGTATAAGTAAGTTTAAATCAACAACAAGTATATAAAAATATCAACATAACCAATGATTTCAAGTCTTTTATCTTTGAGGATCAAATAAAATGAATAAAATATCATATCAAGACCTTCCCATCCAAAACAGCCCTCCTATCATCTTCATTTTTAACTAATCACTGTTTTTATATATCTTAGATATTGTCTCAAAGCAAGCTTTCGGCATCTAGATCTCAAGAAAAAATTTACAACTTATTATTAATGGGGGATTACCAAATTAGCGATTATGATATTCCAGGTAATTATAAGCATCCTGTCTCAGAGAAGAGGAAGAAGCGTCAGGTTAAAATGATGACGAGAGGAGCTGCATAAAGAACTAATGTTTGTATTCTAACTTTATATAAGCAGAGTTAAGAGTGAGGATAAAAGACCACTCTAAGTTAACACTTTTTCATGTTTAAAGATCCTTGTTAAAATTAATAAAACTATAAGAAAAATGTAAAAGAATGAATAAATTTTATGGATGAATATTTCAACATCAAAAGAGTTAGAGACAGAATTCTTTAATGAATGTAGGAACAATTATTTGAATAACAGATGGTTTCAGAAGTAAAACTATAGTTACTTAAATTGTACCACTATACAGAATCAGAAAGCGTCACACTAACTAAAACAAATAATTAAGCGTAACCAATATGGTTGTTAATAAACCTGAAAGTTAGCAACATTTACTTCAACAAGAAACCAAGAATGTATTAAAAACATAAATAAAAACAAGAAGAGCGTAAAAAAATATTTGCTATAGTATATAATAAGAACACTTTGGTAATTTAGTAATTTGGCAGTGGCTAAAATGAATAAATAGTTTAAATAGTTACATTCTCATTCAAAGAACTTGTTAAACAAGTAGAATTCATAAAGAATGATCTTCTTCAACTTATTATAGCAACACTTAACTCCTTTATAAGTTAATGCCAAATATATCAAGAAGTCAACCAAATAAATCTACTTAGATTAAGAATAATTAATGATTAAGGAATTACAACTAAGCCAGGAAAGAAATACATCTGAAAAAGATAAACAAAGTCAATAAGTCTCAAGGGACTATATTTGTTTGGATAAATAAAGGACAAAAATGTTTAAATAAGGGATATACTTTGACTAGCATTAATCTTTATATTAATGAATGTAGGTAGATCCATGAATTTTGATAAAAATTAAATATTCTTTTAATTATAAAAATAATTATAATTATTGCATGTTAATTGGGTAGATATACTTAAATATATTTACCATAATAACTAATAACTATTAATCTTCAATTATTTATAGAATTTTATGTAATTGATGGGGTTGTATAAACAATTAATTATTCTTCTCTATTTTAAGTAATTACTTAGAATATGAGGTTTTTACTGATTATTAAACAACTAACCTCCATTAGATAGTATGAACAGGAAACAATATTAATCATTCAATTCAGTTAAATATATTGAAATATGTTTAATGCAAGAATTTTAAACATATTATTATTGACTTTTGGACATATATAAGAAAGAAATTATAACAGAGTTCAGAAGCACAATAATGGAATTTAATGGCTTAATTAGACTTACCTATGAGTCTAATACAAAAATCAGAGATCTACAGGAGTCCTTCGATTTCTATACAGTATATTCTTTATGTTTTGATTTATATTTTGTTATTATTAATTGATTTAAACATTCTTTCTATGCTATTATAAGTATGGGATTCTATAATGGAACGATATAGCACTCGCAGATTAAGAAAGGTGCTAGGATTTTATGCTTTTGCAAGTTTCAATGATTTAAATGTTACAGTTTATATTATGTAATATGTTTACCTTAGGGGGGAAGTTATAATAATCTTCTTATAAATCATGTTGTTTGATTATCATTTACTGAATAGATAAATAAACTGTAAATTAGATAATCATGTAAAATGAAATATGCTGCATCGATTGACGTCTCAGAAAAACAGACACTCTAAATGTTTACACCAAAAATTTGTTTATATTAAATAAAGTAAGAGCATAAGAGTGCAAGCTATTATCAAGATTTGTTGCCAAAGTTAAAGTAAATGGCAAAGGATTATACTGGGAAGTCGAAACCACCTACAATTATAATCCCTAAAAATTACTCAATAAAAACGCCATAATATTTCATCAATAGCATATAAGCAAGGAATAAAGTGGTGAAAATAGAATTGTAAATCCCTATCTTGACTATTAATGATGACAATAAAAGAAACCTTTTTATGAATAATATATTGAATTCTCACGATTATGATTATTCAATTATCTACAATACACCTTTAAGGAATCATGCAAATGAATAAGTAGCATTAATATGCCAAAATAGTGATAAATACAGCTAATAAAATGTTTAAAAGGGTCATGAAGGACTAAATAACCAAATAGTTGATGAGATCAAAGTTTTAATGTGTTGGTGACACTTACAGCAAAGATATTTCTGCATTCCGCACTGAGTATGTTATAAAGTAATGCTTACATCTAAAATATTCGTGCATTTCAATTAAATTTACCTGAATCAAGAGCGTTAATGGATATTTTAAATGAAACTAAACCTTTTTCTTCGATATTTTACACCAGTTTACTCTGAAATATTCACATAGTTATATTAAAAGTAAATGCTAGTGGTAGCATTAATAAATACATTCATTTTCGATTAGAATTAACTGGCAACATTTCAGTCAAATAATTTAGTATATTAATTAATAATAAAATATTATTTGTATATATTTATGAATAAAATGCGGTTTTTTACTTAGATTAATATAGAAATGGTTTATAATAATATGTAAAAAAATAAATAAAATGGAACTTACCCTGTTATTAAATATATAACATTCATATGTTTCTACCCCTATGAGTTTAAATACTAATAAACTACGAAACAATTATCAGCTCATAACAAATTTTTACTATTCAATTGCTGTCAATCGTCTCATCTATATGTTTAACACTGTTATATTTATTTATTTATTTAATCAACAATATGCAGATGTTGAATGGATTAAAACGATGTATATTTGGACAGATTTGATCTGATTCTTAAGCATATTCAGACATAAACCTCTGAACTGCACTGGTAAGCACTAATAAAAGAGTGTGAATGACAATATGTCAATCCTGCAGATGAACTATCAGATGATCTCCTCGCTGTTTATGTCATTGACTTAAAGTGATTATTGCTACACTCAAACATGTCATGTATTCTTCTTTCATTTTTAAATTAAATAATCTATTTTAATAAATTAATTAAATGCATTTACTTGTAATTGAGAGTGGAAAGATGGAAAAAATGAATTCAAAGACAAGAGCATGCTCTTCATGGTTGCAGCTGCCAGGAGAATTAAGCGCTACAGGAGTCAGAGAAGGTGAAGGACATGCGTTTCAAGGAAGAGTCAAGCAAAGAGTAGCTTCTTAAAGCTAAATCCCAAAGAAGCTATCTTCAAGCACTGTGATTTGATGAAATTTATGCAGATTAATCTGATACCGCAGTTATTGTAATGAAAGCAAGACTCTTTAAATAATTATAAAAAGTTAATTAATATATATAAATAAAAAATAATAAATATATTAAAAGACGTACTAAATGAATAAGTGATGGATAAATGATGTAACAACATGAAAATAAAAGTTATCAAGGTGTGACACTGAAAGAGATGGTGAATGCCTGCATAGAGGTACTCACACTGCTCAATCTGTTAAGTAAAAGCTAGTTTCTGTGGCAACAGAGGCCTGTTTTCATTCAAAAGAACTGCTTGCTGGGAATTTAATGGTACTTAATATCAGTCAATTGCATAACTAGTATTTATACATTGGTAATCACGTATTTATTTAAATTATAAAAACAAATAAATTGATTAGAATCGATTAATTACCATTCATAATTTTATAATAGTTAAATTAAAGCATATTAGTTAATTATTTGGAACAATCAACGAAATAAGCTGAATAAAAAGTGCTTTAGTCTCCTCAAAATCAGAGTAATGATTTAGTGATCAAAGTTGTAAGCTTTCACATTAATATCAACTCTAATCATCACATTTAGTGTTTTAATATGTAGAAATCCTATAAATAATGTTCATTAAACAAAATATTTTAATAACACAATGAAATGGTAATAGTTATTATTGATTAAATGAAAATGCGCAGAATCTTAAAGAGAGCAAAATGATAGATTAACAAAGGAAGATTCATAGTAACATATGCCTACTCAATTTATAAATCTATTACTTTCAAAAGTAACTAATATATTATGCATTTTAATATTTTTATTTAGAAATTTCTCTCCGCACGAGTGACTGATAATGCTACTATTATAGATGTAACCTATTAAATTTATTATGATGAACAAATATCGTATAAATCTTACACATTTAATAGTAAAATACTGGTTTTCTTTAATAATTATAATGAATTAATAAATAGGGCTATATTCAAGTCAATTGAGGCAAGATTATTAAATCTAAAATTGCTTGAAGTATTTATTGATCTATTGATTACATTAATTAAATCATATTTTAATAATAATATTCTTAATTACTATTATTTACATAAAATATTAGTAAATTAGAACTCAGACTAAATCTATATGATACATTATGATTCCCTACATTCCATATTAATCAAAATCATAATGATGAAGAATTTGACCTTTGTGATTTTAAGTGTGGAAGTTTGGAATCATAAAATGAAGAAAATGTCATTGACTAAAGAGATAAAATGTTCTAAAAGCTTAAATTAATGTTTTATCGAACAACTTATTTAACAACTAATTTTTCACAGATCAGCATATTGACCAGAAATATAACCAGCATTAAATAGAACCACAACTAGGATCCTAAAAATGCTAGTATGCTGACTTATTAGTAAGCGGGTGGAATAAAATGAGTATCATTACTAGCATATTCTATAAGCAAACCCATATTATTGTTAAAATACTAATAAAAGACATAAATGAAAAGACATCTCCACTATTCATTTCTCTGTCATAAGTCAATGGTATCAGAACTTTCTCAGTCAGGTTAAAAATCAAGATAAGGCAATAGAACAAGGTGTTAGTAGATGACATAGCATTCATCTCCGAAGTAAATAGTGCTTATGACATCAAAACAAAAATAAGAGAATACTTCAAAAACTATGGACGAGTCATAAATGATGATAAGTTCATTGATATAAGTCCTAGTAAATAAGTCGCCAAATCAAAGAAATTAAGTTATGCATGACTTATAAAAGCATATGAATAGTTTTAATATATCTTCAAAAAGAGCAAAAGACATCCTGCTTGAATGAATTTAAAAAAAGATGAATAGGAGACAAAGAGCCGCTTACTTGCAGATAGAAAATTCGTTTATATCAGTTTTCTATCAAAAATAATACAAATTCTTTACAGTTCTCCTAGTTATCCTTTCAGTACAGGTAAAATATTAATTAATGGAATCAAACATTCCCCAAATAAAGATGGATTGAATATGAAAAAAGTAGGAAAATAAATTACCTCTTTTCAAATAATAATCAAAAGGATTATAGCGCAGCTAATTGAATAAATAACATGAATTACTCGATTTTAATTCAAAAACATCTCTTACCTAAAGCTTTTAAAAAATAATTGATCTTCAAATGTGTACATAAATTTGAGAAAGAATGGAAACATCCCTTTTATTTATATTAATATAAAAGATTTAAGGTTTATGTTCAAATAGCAAACATTGAACTTACATTAACCATGATCGAAAGAAATAAATACAACAATATCCCAACATAATCTTGACAATAAAAAATTAACTGCAACATACAATAATTAAGCTTTAGCAAAAGCAAATAAGTAATTAGACAATATATATATGAGACTTGACATCAAGGGCCTAATTAAAATAAATATTTATATTTGAATAAAAGATGAGAATCTTCTCAATGCTATCTATCAAAATTATTATAATATATTAAAAATATGTAAATAAAATAGTGTAAAAGGTTCATGCCATTAATTCAACTCAAGTAAATATATAAATCAACAATAGTTGCTTATTTCCAATTCTATAAACTAATGAAGTAAAACAATATGCCTCACTAATTTCAATACAAACTAATATTTTAACTTTTAGTTTTTAAATTATAAATTATTGTTTAACTTAATAGCTATAAAAATAGAGAATCTTAACAATGTAAATATATATCAATAATATTAAATCTTAAAATATGAGAGAAAAACAATTAAGAACAAAATGAACTAGCAATAAAAGATAAATTAGTATTATGAATCATTAAAATGGAATTCAATAATAAAAACATGAATCTGGTAAAGGTAGTAAAAGTAAATGAAATATTATAATGATAATGAAAAGACAACAATATAAAATATAAACGAAATAAATATAAATGATAAAAAGAAACATCTTAATAAGGTAGAAAGCTAATGACTGTAAATATTCAATAAGGAAATAAATTGTTAATTTAGGTTAAATAAACAAATTTAAAAAAATCAATTAATAACTAAAAATAAAATATATAAATATGATTATTAAATGCATTATAAAACTAAAAAGATCAGAATGAATTGTAGAAAATAAAAATATAAAAATAAAAAAATTGTAAAAAACAGCGAAAGTGATGATGAAATGCATAATTAATAAAATATTAAGTTTATCTATGCGTATTAGTATTGATGCTTTAACAAGTGTGATTATTCTTTAAAGTTAATCTTGTCCTATCAATTAGCATCAAATTACTTTATAATATCATTGAGATCATCATCAAAACCACTAGCATTCCCTTGATTTCTACAAATGAGATGAGCCACTGTTGTTAATGCAAAACATTCTTAATGCATTCTGAAGCTTGCTTTATTCAAGGGATTCTTTTCATTCATTGCTGCTACAACGATATCCAGATTAATCGATATATACACTCTCATCGATATCGATCGACTTGACCATCTTCTCAAAGACCAGATTGTCCATGTTCTTTCTAGACTCAATAAAGTTACCCTCCAAGATCCCTTAAATTGAAAGTTTACCTTCTGCATTATTGTCGACTAATGAGGCAGCTCTCTTTTCATGCTTAGCATCAAGAGTATCACTTACTTTGAATCCCTAGCTTGTCATCTTGCTCATTGTTGGCAGCTAGTCTAGGTATTAGCCTTTCTGCCTAACTGACTTCGAGTATTGCAGTCGAAATAGTTGGTAAATTTCATTTTGAGGGTCAACCAGTGGCAACACTCGACTCAGCTAGGTATATCTCACAAAGCTGAAACTTTCGACATAGCCATCTCATCGAGTAACTGAAATAATCGAGCATCAATTATACCAAATAGGCCATTTGAACTTCTCAAAGTGATGGTATAAACTTAAAGTACGGATGCCTTTGGATTAGGAGAGAAGATCCTTAGTGTTAAGCTGTTAAATCTCTTGAGCTAGCTACTTTTTTTGATGTATAAACGTTTTCTCTTAGCAGAGGTGTAGCGTGATTTGCGGATTCAACTTGCTTCCAGAATATTTCTTTGAGGATGTCACATGCCAATAGGGATGCAGGAGATCCCGAAGCAGAAAAATGTGCTCTTTACTCTCGTTAACGTCTATAACTAAAGAATTCTCATCCAATCTCGAAATAAAGAGTAACATTAAGAAACCTATATGAACAGGCTCAAATGCTAAGAGTAAAAATTGATGAATATTTATGCAACAGAAATAACATGACTTTCTAAAACTACTACTAATTCAGTTTTAAGTACAATTTTAATCTAGGACCTAATGGAGTTGTCACATCAATTTCCTCAAATTCATAATGAACTAAAGATTACTTATTAAACGTTTGAGCTGCCACAAAGTTGCTTTAAGAGCCCATTAAATTGTCATTATTGCAAGAGATGGTCGTATAATTATAAAATAAAAAAAAAATGATTTGCTTTCGAAAGATTGGAGTTTTGATGAATGTAATAGAGTATAAATCAACAGAGAGTACTTATATGTGATAGCTTTATTCAATTTTTATTAAGTGATCTGCTATAGATAATCTTGACATATCACGAAAGATATTCACAGCACTAACTAACCAAAGGAAAAACTAGGTTTATTAAATATAATCTGTAACTTGCAAGGCTTCGATGAGTTGTCAAAGGCTCTCTATAGATGAGCTAAGATAGACCTAGCTTTGAAGACCCTTAATCATAAAAGTTAATTTTCTCATGATTTTTATTCGCTTAAAAACTGATCAAATACCGTGATTTTGCCAGTTTTCATCGTTTTTGACAATATTTGAAAATTATTCAAATTTTATCAATTTTTGACTATATAGCCATTTTTCACAGTTGCGACAACTTTTTCCACTCAAATCCTGTCAAATTTATTATGAATATTTAGAGGACGCTGAACAATAGTAGATACCTTGATAATCAATTGAATAAGGAATTAAGGTTTTCTGAGGAGATTGGTCTGGGACAAAGTCCATGCCAAGTCGTCTTCCCCAAGCTGACAGCCCTGATATCTCTAAGAGTAGGTATTTGGTGAGGTCGTGGGGTGTCAAATATGTAAGAGGAGCTTAATAAACTATGATCTGTAACTTGCCAGGCTTCGATGAGTTGTCAAAGGCTCTCTATAGATGAGCTAAGATAGACCTAGCTTTGAAGACCCTTAATCATAAAAAGTAATTTTCTCATGATTTTTATTCGCTTAAAAACTGATCAAATACCGTGATTTTGCCAGTTTTCATCGTTTTTGACAATATTTGAAAATTATTAAAATTTTATCAATTTTTGACTATATAGCCATTTTTCACAGTTGCGACAACTTTTTCCACTCAAATCCTGTCAAACTTATTATAAATATTTAGAGGACGCTGAACAATAGTAGATACCTTGATAATCAATTGAATAAGGAATTAAGGTTTTCTGAGGAGATTGGTCTGGGACAAAGTCCATGCCAAGTCGTCTTCCTCAAGCTGACAGCCATGATATCTCTAAGAATAGGTATTTGGTGAGGTCTTGGGGTGTCAAATATGTAAGAGGAGCTTAATAAACTATGATCTGCAACTTGCCAGGCTTCGATGAGTTGTCAAAGGCTCTCTATAGATGAGCTAAGATAGACCTAGCTTTGAAGACCCTTAATCACAAAAGTTAATTTTCTCATGATTTTTATTCGCTTAAAAACTGATCAAATACCGTGATATTGCCAGTTTTCATCGTTTTTGACAATATTTGAAAATTATTCAAATTTTATCATTTTTGACTATATAGCCATTTTTCACAGTTGCGACAACTTTTTCCACTCAAATCCTGTCAAATTTATTATGAATATTTAGAGGACGCTAAACAATAGTAGATACCTTAATGATCAATTGAATAAGGAATTAAGGTTTTCTGAGGAGATTGGTCTGGGACAAAGTCCATGCCAAGTCGTCTTCCCCAAGCTGACAGCCATGATATCTCTAAGAGTAGGTATTTGGTGAGGTCGTGGGGTGTCAAATATGTAAGAGGAGCTTAATAAACTATGATCTGTAACTTGCCAGACTTCGATGAGTTGTCAAAGGCTCTCTATAGATGACTAAGATAGACCTAGCTTTGAAACCCTTAATCATAAAAGTTAATTTTCTCATGATTTTTATTCGCTTAAAAACTGATCAAATACCGTGATTTAGCCAGTTTTAAGCCTTTTTGACAATATTTGAAAATTATTCAAATTTTATAAATTTTTGACTATATAGCATTTTTCACAGTTGCGACAACTTTTTCCACTCAAATCCTGTCAAACTTATTATAAATATCTAGAGGACGCTGAACAATAGTAGATACCTTGATAATCAATTGAATAAGGAATTAAGGTTTTCTGAGGAGATTGGTCTGGGACAAAGTCCATGCCAAGTCGTCTTCCTCAAGCTGACAGCCATGATATCTCTAAGAATAGGTATTTGGTGAGGTCTTGGGGTGTCAAATATGTAAGAGGAGCTTAATAAACTATGATCTGTAACTTGCCAGGCTTCGATGAGTTGTCAAAGGCTCTATATAGATGAGCTAAGATAGACCTAGCTTTGAAGACCCTTAATCATAAAAGTTAATTTTCTCATGATTTTTATTCGCTTAAAAACTGATCAAATACCGTGATTTTGCCAGTTTTCATCGTTTTTGACAATATTTGAAAATTATTCAAATTTTATCAATTTTTGACTATATAGCCATTTTTCACAGTTGTGACAACTTTTTCCACTCAAATCCTGTCAAACTTATTATAAATATTTAGAGGACGCTGAACAATAGTAGATACCTTGATAATCAATTGAATAAGGAATTAAGGTTTTCTGAGGAGATTGGTCTGGGACAAAGTCCATGCCAAGTCGTCTTCCTCAAGCTGACAGCCATGATATCTCTAAGAATAGGTATTTGGTGAGGTCTTGGGGTGTCAAATATGTAAGAGGAGCTTAATAAACTATGATCTGTAACTTGCCAGGCTTCGATGAGTTGTCAAAGGCTCTATATAGATGAGCTAAGATAGACCTAGCTTTGAAGACCCTTAATCATAAAAGTTAATTTTCTCATGATTTTTATTCGCTTAAAAACTGATCAAATACCGTGATTTTGCCAGTTTTCATCGTTTTTGACAATATTTGAAAATTATTCAAATTTTATCAATTTTTGACTATATAGCCATTTTTCACAGTTGCGACAACTTTTTCCACTCAAATCCTGTCAAACTTATTATGAATATTTAGAGGACGCTGAACAATAGTAGATACCTTAACGATCAATTGAATAAGGAATTAAGGTTTTCTGAGGAGATTGGTCTGGGACAAAGTCCATGCCAAGTCGTCTTCCCCAAGCTGACAGCCCTGATATCTCAAAGAGTAGGTATTTGGTGAGGTCGTGGGGTGTCAAATATGTAGAGGAGCTTAATAAACTATGATCTGCAACTTGCCAGGCTTCGATGAGTTGTCAAAGGCTCTCTATAGATGAGCTAAGATAGACCTAGCTTTGAAGACCCTTAATCATAAAAGTTAATTTTCTCATGATTTTTATTCGCTTAAAAACTGATCAAATACCGTGATTTTGCCAGTTTTCATCGTTTTTGACAATATTTGAAAATTATTAAAATTTTATCAATTTTTGACTATATAGCCATTTTTCACAGTTGCGACAACTTTTTCCACTCAAATCCTGTCAAATTTATTATGAATATTTAGAGGACGCTTGAACAATAGTAGATACCTTGATAATCAATTGAATAAGGAATTAAGGTTTTCTGAGGAGATTGGTCTGGGACAAAGTCCATGCCAAGTCGTCTTCCCCAAGCTGACAGCCCTGATAAACTCTAAGAGTAGGTATTTGGTGAGGTCTTGGGGTGTCAAATATGTAAGAGGAGCTTAATAAACTATGATCTGTAACTTGCCAGGCTTCGATGAGTTGTCAAAGGCTCTATATAGATGAGCTAAGATAGACCTAGCTTTGAAGACCCTTAATCATAAAAGTTAATTTTCTCATGATTTTTATTCGCTTAAAAACTGATCAAATACCGTGATTTTGCCAGTTTTCATCGTTTTTGACAATATTTGAAAATTATTCAAATTTTATCAATTTTTGACTATATAGCCATTTTTCACAGTTGTGACAACTTTTTCCACTCAAATCCTGTCAAACTTATTATAAATATTTAGAGGACGCTGAACAATAGTAGATACCTTGATAATCAATTTAATAAGGAATTAAGGTTTTCTGAGGAGATTGGTCTGGGACAAAGTCCATGCCAAGTCGTCTTCCTCAAGCTGACAGCCATGATATCTCTAAGAATAGGTATTTGGTGAGGTCTTGGGGTGTCAAATATTTAAGAGGAGCTTAATAAACTATGATCTGTAACTTGCCAGGCTTCGATGAGTTGTCAAAGGCTCTCTATAGATGAGCTAAGATAGACCTAGCTTTTGAAGACCCTTAATCATAAAAGTTAATTTTCTCATGATTTTTATTCGCTTAAAAACTGATCAAATACCGTGATTTTGCCAGTTTTCATCGTTTTTGACAGTATTTGAAAATTATTCAAATTTTATCAATTTTTGACTATATAGCCATTTTTCACAGTTGTGACAACTTTTTCCACTCAAATCCTGTCAAACTTATTATAAATATTTAGAGGACGCTGAACAATAGTAGATACCTTGATAATCAATTGAATAAGGAATTAAGGTTTTCTGAGGAGATTGGTCTGGGACAAAGTCCATGCCAAGTCGTCTTCCTCAAGCTGACAGCCATGATATCTCTAAGAGTAGGTATTTGGTGAGGTCGTGGGGTGTCAAATATGTAAGAGGAGCTTAATAAACTATGATCTGCAACTTGCCAGGCTTCGATGAGTTGTCAAAGGCTCTCTATAGATGAGCTAAGATAGACCTAGCTTTGAAGACCCTTAATCATAAAAGTTAATTTTCTCATGATTTTTATTCGCTTAAAAACTGATCAAATACCGTGATTTTGCCAGTTTTCATCGTTTTTGACAGTATTTGAAAATTATTCAAATTTTATCAATTTTTGACTATATAGCCATTTTTCACAGTTGTGACAACTTTTTCCACTCAAATCCTGTCAAACTTATTATAAATATTGAGGACGCTGAACAATAGTAGATACCTTGATAATCAATTGAATAAGGAATTAAGGTTTTCTGAGGAGATTGGTCTGGGACAAAGTCCATGCCAAGTCGTCTTCCCCAAGCTGACAGCCATGATAACTCTAAGAATAGGTATTTGGTGAGGTCGTGGGGTGTCAAATATGTAAGAGGAGCTTAATAAACTATGATCTGTAACTTGCCAGGCTTCGATGAGTTGTCAAAGGCTCTCTATAGATGAGCTAAGATAGACCTAGCTTTGAAGACCTTAATCATAAAAGTTAATTTTCTCATGATTTTTATTCGCTTAAAAACTGATCAAATACCGTGATTTTGCCAGTTTTCATCGTTTTTGACAGTATTTGAAAATTATTCAAATTTTATCAATTTTTGACTATATAGCCATTTTTCACAGTTGTGACAACTTTTTCCACTCAAATCCTGTCAAACTTATTATAAATATTTAGAGGACGCTGAACAATAGTAGATACCTTGATAATCAATTTAATAAGGAATTAAGGTTTTCTGAGGAGATTGGTCTGGGACAAAGTCCATGCCAAGTCGTCTTCCTCAAGCTGACAGCCATGATATCTCTAAGAATAGGTATTTGGTGAGGTCTTGGGGTGTCAAATATTTAAGAGGAGCTTAATAAACTATGATCTGTAACTTGCCAGGCTTCGATGAGTTGTCAAAGGCTCTCTATAGATGAGCTAAGATAGACCTAGCTTTGAAGACCCTTAATCATAAAAAGTAATTTTCTCATGATTTTTATTCGCTTAAAAACTGATCAAATACCGTGATTTTGCCAGTTTTCATCGTTTTTGACAATATTTGAAAATTATTAAAATTTATCAAATTTTGACTATATACCCATTTTTCACAGTTGCGACAACTTTTCCACTCAAATCCTGTCAAACTTATTATGAAAATTTAGAGGACGCTGAACAATAGTAGATACCTTGATAATCAATTGAATAAGGAATTAAGGTTTTCTGAGGAGATTGGTCTGGGACAAAGTCCATGCCAAGTCGTCTTCCCCAAGCTGACAGCCATGATAACTCTAAGAATAGGTATTTGGTGAGGTCGTGGGGTGTCAAATATGTAAGAGGAGCTTAATAAACTATGATCTGTAACTTGCCAGGCTTCGATGAGTTGTCAAAGGCTCTCTATAGATGAGCTAAGATAGACCTAGCTTTGAAGACCCTTAATCATAAAAAGTAATTTTCTCATGATTTTTATTCGCTTAAAAACTGATCAAATACCGTGATTTTGCCAGTTTTCATCGTTTTTGACAATATTTGAAAATTATTCAAATTTTATCAATTTTTGACTATATAGCCATTTTTCACAGTTGCGACAACTTTTTCCACTCAAATCCTGTCAAACTTATTATGAATATTTAGAGGACGCTGAACAATAGTAGATACCTTAATAATCAATTGAATAAGGAATTAAGGTTTTCTGAGGAGATTGGTCTGGGACAAAGTCCATGCCAAGTCGTCTTCCTCAAGCTGACAGCCATGATATCTCTAAGAATAGGTATTTGGTGAGGTCTTGGGGTGTCAAATATGTAAGAGGAGCTTAATAAACTATGATCTGTAACTTGCCAGGCTTCGATGAGTTGTCAAAGGCTCTCTATAGATGAGCTAAGATAGACCTAGCTTTGAAGACCCTTAATCATAAAAAGTAATTTTCTCATGATTTTTATTCGCTTAAAAACTGATCAAATACCGTGATTTTGCCAGTTTTCATCGTTTTTGACAATATTTGAAAATTATTCAAATTTTATCAATTTTTGACTATATAGCCATTTTTCACAGTTGCGACAACTTTTTCCACTCAAATCCTGTCAAACTTATTATAAATATTTAGAGGACGCTGAACAATAGTAGATACCTTGACAATCAATTGAATAAGGAATTAAGGTTTTCTGAGGAGATTGGTCTGGGACAAAGTCCATGCCAAGTCGTCTTCCCCAAGCTGACAGCCATGATATCTCAAAGAATAGGTATTTGGTGAGGTCGTGGGGTGTCAAATATGTAAGAGGAGCTTAATAAACTATGATCTGCAACTTGCCAGGCTTCGATGAGTTGTCAAAGGCTCTCTATAGATGAGCTAAGATAGACCTAGCTTTGAAGACCCTTAATCATAAAAGTTAATTTTCTCATGATTTTTATTCGCTTAAAAACTGATCAAATACCGTGATTTTGCCAGTTTTCATCGTTTTTGACAGTATTTGAAAATTATTCAAATTTTATCAATTTTTGACTATATAGCCATTTTTCACAGTTGTGACAACTTTTTCCACTCAAATCCTGTCAAACTTATTATAAATATTTAGAGGACGCTGAACAATAGTAGATACCTTGATAATCAATTGAATAAGGAATTAAGGTTTTCTGAGGAGATTGGTCTGGGACAAAGTCCATGCCAAGTCGTCTTCCTCAAGCTGACAGCCATGATATCTCTAAGAATAGGTATTTGGTGAGGTCTTGGGGTGTCAAATATGTAAGAGGAGCTTAATAAACTATGATCTGTAACTTGCCAGGCTTCGATGAGTTGTCAGCTCTCTATAGATGAGCTAAGATAGACCTAGCTTTGAGACCCTTAATCATAAAAGTTAATTTTCTCATGATTTTTATTCGCTTAAAAACTGATCAAATACCGTGATTTTGCCAGTTTTCATCGTTTTTGACAGTATTTGAAAATTATTCAAATTTTATCAATTTTTGACTATATAGCCATTTTTCACAGTTGTGACAACTTTTTCCACTCAAATCCTGTCAAACTTATTATAAATATTTAGAGGACGCTGAACAATATAGATACCTTGATAATCAATTGAATAAGGAATTAAGGTTTTCTGAGGAGATTGGTCTGGGACAAAGTCCATGCCAAGTCGTCTTCCCCAAGCTGACAGCCATGATAACTCTAAGAATAGGTATTTGGTGAGGTCTTGGGGTGTCAAATATGTAAGAGGAGCTTAATAAACTATGATCTGTAACTTGCCAGGCTTCGATGAGTTGTCAAAGGCTCTCTATAGATGAGCTAAGATAGACCTAGCTTTGAAGACCCTTAATCATAAAAGTTAATTTTCTCATGATTTTTATTCGCTTAAAAACTGATCAAATACCGTGATTTTGCCAGTTTTCATCGTTTTTGACAGTATTTGAAAATTATTCAAATTTTATCAATTTTTGACTATATAGCCATTTTTCACAGTTGTGACAACTTTTTCCACTCAAATCCTGTTAAACTTATTATGAATATTTAGAGGACGCTGAACAATAGTAGATACCTTGATAATCAATTGAATAAGGAATTAAGGTTTTCTGAGGAGATTGGTCTGGGACAAAGTCCATGCCAAGTCGTCTTCCTCAAGCTGACAGCCATGATATCTCTAAGCGTAGGTATTTGGTGATGAGGTCTTGGGGTGTCAAATATGTAAGAGGAGCTTAATAAACTATGATCTGTAACTTGCCAGGCTTCGATGAGTTGTCAAAGGCTCTATATAGATGAGCTAAGATAGACCTAGCTTTGAAGACCCTTAATCATAAAAGTTAATTTTCTCATGATTTTTATTCGCTTAAAAACTGATCAAATACCGTGATTTTGCCAGTTTTCATCGTTTTTGACAATATTTGAAAATTATTCAAATTTTATCATTTTTGACTATATAGCCATTTTTCACAGTTGCGACAACTTTTTCCACTCAAATCCTGTCAAACTTATTATTAAAATTTAGAGGACGCTGAACAATAGTAGATACCTTGATGATCAATTGAATAAGGAATTAAGGTTTTCTGAGGAGATTGATCTGGGACAAAGTCCATGCCAAGTCGTCTTCCCCAAGCTGACAGCCCTGATAAACTCTAAGAGTAGGTATTTGGTGAGGTCGTGTGGTGTCAAATATGTAAGAGGAGCTTAATAAACTATGATCTGTAACTTGCCAGGCTTCGATGAGTTGTCAAAGGCTCTCTATAGATGAGCTAAGATAGACCTAGCTTTGAAGACCCTTAATCATAAAAGTTAATTTTCTCATGATTTTTATTCGCTTAAAAACTGATCAAATACCGTGATTTTGCCAGTTTTCATCGTTTTTGACAGTATTTGAAAATTATTCAAATTTTATCAATTTTTGACTATATAGCCATTTTTCACAGTTGTGACAACTTTTTCCACTCAAATCCTGTTAAACTTATTATGAATATTTAGAGGACGCCTGAACAATAGTAGATACCTTGATAATCAATTGAATAAGGAATTAAGGTTTTCTGAGGAGATTGGTCTGGGACAAAGTCCATGCCAAGTCGTCTTCCCCAAGCTGACAGCCCTGATATCTCTAAGAGTAGGTATTTGGTGAGGTCGTGAGGTGTCAAATATTTAAGAGGAGCTTAATAAACTATGATCTGTAACTTGCCAGGCTTCGATGAGTTGTCAAAGGCTCTCTATAGATGAGCTAAGATAGACCTAGCTTTGAAGACCCTTAATCATAAAAAGTAATTTTCTCATGATTTTTTTATCGCTTAAAAACTGATCAAATACCGTGATTTTGCCAGTTTTCATCGTTTTTGACAATATTTGAAAATTATTCAAATTTATCAAATTTTGACTATATGCCCATTTTTCACAGTTGTGACAACTTTTCCACTCAAATCCTGTCAAACTTATTATTAAAATTTAGAGGACGCTGAACAATAGTAGATACCTTGATGATCAATTGAATAAGGAATTAAGGTTTTCTGAGGAGATTGATCTGGGACAAAGTCCATGCCAAGTCGTCTTCCCCAAGCTGACAGCCCTGATAAACTCTAAGAGTAGGTATTTGGTGAGGTCGTGTGGTGTCAAATATGTAAGAGGAGCTTAATAAACTATGATCTGTAACTTGCCAGGCTTCGATGAGTTGTCAAAGGCTCTCTATAGATGAGCTAAGATAGACCTAGCTTTGAAGACCCTTAATCATAAAAAGTAATTTTCTCATGATTTTTTTATCGCTTAAAAACTGATCAAATACCGTGATTTTGCCAGTTTTCATCGTTTTTGACAATATTTGAAAATTATTCAAATTTTATCAATTTTTGACTATATAGCCATTTTTCACAGTTGCGACAACTTTTTCCACTCAAATCCTGTCAAACTTATTATTAAAATTTAGAGGACGCTGAACAATAGTAGATACCTTGATGATCAATTGAATAAGGAATTAAGGTTTTCTGAGGAGATTGATCTGGGACAAAGTCCATGCCAAGTCGTCTTCCCCAAGCTGACAGCCCTGATAAACTCTAAGAGTAGGTATTTGGTGAGGTCGTGTGGTGTCAAATATGTAAGAGGAGCTTAATAAACTATGATCTGTAACTTGCCAGGCTTCGATGAGTTGTCAAAGGCTCTCTATAGATGAGCTAAGATAGACCTAGCTTTGAAGACCCTTAATCATAAAAGTTAATTTTCTCATGATTTTTATTCGCTTAAAAACTGATCAAATACCGTGATATTGCCAGTTTTCATCGTTTTTGACAATATTTGAAAATTATTCAAATTTTATCATTTTTGACTATATAGCCATTTTTCACAGTTGCGACAACTTTTTCCACTCAAATCCTGTCAAACTTATTATTAAAATTTAGAGGACGCTGAACAATAGTAGATACCTTGATGATCAATTGAATAAGGAATTAAGGTTTTCTGAGGAGATTGATCTGGGACAAAGTCCATGCCAAGTCGTCTTCCCCAAGCTGACAGCCCTGATAAACTCTAAGAGTAGGTATTTGGTGAGGTCGTGTGGTGTCAAATATGTAAGAGGAGCTTAATAAACTATGATCTGTAACTTGCCAGGCTTCGATGAGTTGTCAAAGGCTCTCTATAGATGAGCTAAGATAGACCTAGCTTTGAAGACCCTTAATCATAAAAGTTAATTTTCTCATGATTTTTATTCGCTTAAAAACTGATCAAATACCGTGATTTTGCCAGTTTTCATCGTTTTTGACAGTATTTGAAAATTATTCAAATTTTATCAATTTTTGACTATATAGCCATTTTTCACAGTTGTGACAACTTTTTCCACTCAAATCCTGTCAAACTTATTATAAATATTTAGAGGACGCTGAACAATAGTAGATACCTTGATAATCAATTGAATAAGGAATTAAGGTTTTCTGAGGAGATTGGTCTGGGACAAAGTCCATGCCAAGTTGTCTTCCCCAAGCTGACAGCCCTGATAAACTCTAAGAGTAGGTATTTGGTGAGGTCTTGGGGTGTCAAATATGTAAGAGGAGCTTAATAAACTATGATCTGTAACTTGCCAGGCTTCGATGAGTTGTCAAAGGCTCTCTATAGATGAGCTAAGATAGACCTAGCTTTGAAGACCCTTAATCATAAAAGTTAATTTTCTCATGATTTTTATTCGCTTAAAAACTGATCAAATACCGTGATTTTGCCAGTTTTCATCGTTTTTGACAGTATTTGAAAATTATTCAAATTTTATCAATTTTTGACTATATAGCCATTTTTCACAGTTGTGACAACTTTTTCCACTCAAATCCTGTCAAACTTATTATAAATATTTAGAGGACGCTGAACAATAGTAGATACCTTGATAATCAATTGAATAAGGAATTAAGGTTTTCTGAGGAGATTGGTCTGGGACAAAGTCCATGCCAAGTCGTCTTCCTCAAGCTGACAGCCATGATATCTCTAAGCGTAGGTATTTGGTGAGGTCTTGGGGTGTCAAATATGTAAGAGGAGCTTAATAAACTATGATCTGTAACTTGCCAGGCTTCGATGAGTTGTCAAAGGCTCTCTATAGATGAGTTAAGATAGACCTAGCTTTGAAGACCCTTAATCATAAAAGTTAATTTTCTCATGATTTTTATTCGCTTAAAAACTGATCAAATACCGTGATTTTGCCAGTTTTCATCGTTTTTGACAGTATTTGAAAATTATTCAAATTTTATCAATTTTTGACTATATAGCCATTTTTCACAGTTGTGACAACTTTTTCCACTCAAATCCTGTCAAACTTATTATAAATATTTAGAGGACGCTGAACAATAGTAGATACCTTAATGATCAATTGAATAAGGAATTAAGGTTTTCTGAGGAGATTGGTCTGGGACAAAGTCCATGCCAAGTCGTCTTCCCCAAGCTGACAGCCCTGATAATCTCTAAGAGTAGGTATTTGGTGAGGTCGTGGGGTGTCAAATATTTAAGAGGAGCTTAATAAACTATGATCTGTAACTTGCCAGGCTTCGATGAGTTGTCAAAGGCTCTCTATAGATGAGCTAAGATAGACCTAGCTTTGAAGACCCTTAATCATAAAAAGTAATTTTCTCATGATTTTTTTTTCGCTTAAAAACTGATCAAATACCGTGATTTTGCCAGTTTTCATCGTTTTTGACAATATTTGAAAATTATTCAAATTTTATCAATTTTTGACTATATAGCCATTTTTCACAGTTGCGACAACTTTTTCCACTCAAATCCTGTCAAACTTATTATTAAAATTTAGAGGACGCTGAACAATAGTAGATACCTTGATGATCAATTGAATAAGGAATTAAGGTTTTCTGAGGAGATTGATCTGGGACAAAGTCCATGCCAAGTCGTCTTCCCCAAGCTGACAGCCCTGATAAACTCTAAGAGTAGGTATTTGGTGAGGTCGTGTGGTGTCAAATATGTAAGAGGAGCTTAATAAACTATGATCTGTAACTTGCCAGGCTTCGATGAGTTGTCAAAGGCTCTCTATAGATGAGCTAAGATAGACCTAGCTTTGAAGACCCTTAATCATAAAAGTTAATTTTCTCATGATTTTTATTCGCTTAAAAACTGATCAAATACCGTGATTTTGCCAGTTTTCATCGTTTTTGACAATATTTGAAAATTATTCAAATTTTATCAATTTTTGACTATATAGCCATTTTTCACAGTTGCGACAACTTTTTCCACTCAAATCCTGTCGAACTTATTATGAATATTTAGAGGACGCTGAACAATAGTAGATACCTTGACGATCAATTGAATAAGGAATTAAGGTTTTCTGAGGAGATTGGTCTGGGACAAAGTCCATGCCAAGTCGTCTTCCCCAAGCTGACAGCCCTGATATCTCAAAGAGTAGGTATTTGGTGAGGTCGTGGGGTGTCAAATATGTAAGAGGAGCTTAATAAACTATGATCTGCAACTTGCCAGGCTTCGATGAGTTGTCAAAGGCTCTCTATAGATGAGTTAAGATAGACCTAGCTTTGAAGACCCTTAATCATAAAAGTTAATTTTCTCATGATTTTTATTCGCTTAAAAACTGATCAAATACCGTGATTTTGCCAGTTTTCATCGTTTTTGACAATATTTGAAAATTATTCAAATTTATCAAATTTTGACTATATGCCCATTTTTCACAGTTGTGACAACTTTTCCACTCAAATCCTGTCAAACTTATTATTAAAATTTAGAGGACGCTGAACAATAGTAGATACCTTGATGATCAATTGAATAAGGAATTAAGGTTTTCTGAGGAGATTGATCTGGGACAAAGTCCATGCCAAGTCGTCTTCCCCAAGCTGACAGCCCTGATAAACTCTAAGAGTAGGTATTTGGTGAGGTCGTGTGGTGTCAAATATGTAAGAGGAGCTTAATAAACTATGATCTGTAACTTGCCAGGCTTCGATGAGTTGTCAAAGGCTCTCTATAGATGAGCTAAGATAGACCTAGCTTTGAAGACCCTTAATCATAAAAGTTAATTTTCTCATGATTTTTATTCGCTTAAAAACTGATCAAATACCGTGATATTGCCAGTTTTCATCGTTTTTGACAATATTTGAAAATTATTCAAATTTTATCATTTTTGACTATATAGCCATTTTTCACAGTTGCGACAACTTTTTCCACTCAAATCCTGTCAAATTTATTATGAATATTTAGAGGACGCTGAACAATAGTAGATACCTTGATAATCAATTTAATAAGGAATTAAGGTTTTCTGAGGAGATTGGTCTGGGACAAAGTCCATGCCAAGTCGTCTTCCTCAAGCTGACAGCCATGATATCTCTAAGAATAGGTATTTGGTGAGGTCTTGGGGTGTCAAATATTTAAGAGGAGCTTAATAAACTATGATCTGTAACTTGCCAGGCTTCGATGAGTTGTCAAAGGCTCTCTATAGATGAGCTAAGATAGACCTAGCTTTGAAGACCCTTAATCATAAAAGTTAATTTTCTCATGATTTTTATTCGCTTAAAAACTGATCAAATACCGTGATTTTGCCAGTTTTCATCGTTTTTGACAATATTTGAAAATTATTAAAATTTTATCAATTTTTGACTATATAGCCATTTTTCACAGTTGCGACAACTTTTTCCACTCAAATCCTGTCAAATTTATTATGAATATTTAGAGGACGCTGAACAATAGTAGATACCTTGATAATCAATTTAATAAGGAATTAAGGTTTTCTGAGGAGATTGGTCTGGGACAAAGTCCATGCCAAGTCGTCTTCCTCAAGCTGACAGCCATGATATCTCTAAGAATAGGTATTTGGTGAGGTCTTGGGGTGTCAAATATTTAAGAGGAGCTTAATAAACTATGATCTGTAACTTGCCAGGCTTC
>ARYC01018694.1:0-26820 GCA_000711775.1 Oxytricha trifallax
CCATTTTTCACAGTTGCGACAACTTTTTCCACTCAAATCCTGTCGAACTTATTATGAATATTTAGAGGACGCTGAACAATAGTAGATACCTTGACGATCAATTGAATAAGGAATTAAGGTTTTCTGAGGAGATTGGTCTGGGACAAAGTCCATGCCAAGTCGTCTTCCCCAAGCTGACAGCCCTGATATCTCAAAGAGTAGGTATTTGGTGAGGTCGTGGGTGTCAAATATGTAAGAGGAGCTTTATAAACTATGATCTGCAACTTGCCAGGCTTCGATGAGTTGTCAAAGGCTCTCTATAGATGAGTTAAGATAGACCTAGCTTTGAAGACCCTTAATCACAAAAGTTAATTTTCTCATGATTTTTATTCGCTTAAAAACTGATCAAATACCGTGATTTTGCCAGTTTTCATCGTTTTTGACAATATTTGAAAATTATTCAAATTTTATCAATTTTTGACTGTATAGCCATTTTTCACAGTTGCGACAACTTTTTCCACTCAAATCCTGTCAAATTTATTATGAATATTTAGAGGACGCTAAACAATAGTAGATACCTTGATGATCAATTGAATAAGGAATTAAGGTTTTCTGAGGAGATTGGTCTGGGACAAAGTCCATGCCAAGTCGTCTTCCCCAAGCTGACAGCCATGATATCTCTAAGCGTAGGTATTTGGTGAGGTCTTGGGGTGTCAAATATGTAAGAGGAGCTTTATAAACTATGATCTGCAACTTGCCAGGCTTCGATGAGTTGTCAAAGGCTCTCTATAGATGAGTTAAGATAGACCTAGCTTTGAAGACCCTTAATCACAAAAGTTAATTTTCTCATGATTTTTATTCGCTTAAAAACTGATCAAATACCGTGATTTTGCCAGTTTTCATCGTTTTTGACAATATTTGAAAATTATTCAAATTTTATCAATTTTTGACTATATAGCCATTTTTCACAGTTGCGACAACTTTTTCCACTCAAATCCTGTCGAACTTATTATGAATATTTAGAGGACGCTGAACAATAGTAGATACCTTGACGATCAATTGAATAAGGAATTAAGGTTTTCTGAGGAGATTGGTCTGGGACAAAGTCCATGCCAAGTCGTCTTCCCCAAGCTGACAGCCCTGATATCTCAAAGAGTAGGTATTTGGTGAGGTCGTGGGGTGTCAAATATGTAAGAGGAGCTTAATAAACTATGATCTGCAACTTGCCAGGCTTCGATGAGTTGTCAAAGGCTCTCTATAGATGAGTTAAGATAGACCTAGCTTTGAAGACCCTTAATCATAAAAGTTAATTTTCTCATGATTTTTATTCGCTTAAAAACTGATCAAATACCGTGATTTTGCCAGTTTTCATCGTTTTTGACAATATTTGAAAATTATTAAAATTTTATCAATTTTTGACTATATAGCCATTTTTCACAGTTGCGACAACTTTTTCCACTCAAATCCTGTCAAATTTATTATGAATATTTAGAACGCTGAACAATAGTAGATACCTTGATAATCAATTGAATAAGGAATTAAGGTTTTCTGAGGAGATTGGTCTGGGACAAAGTCCATGCCAAGTCGTCTTCCTCAAGCTGACAGCCATGATATCTCTAAGCGTAGGTATTTGGTGAGGTCTTGGGGTGTCAAATATGTAAGAGGAGCTTAATAAACTATGATCTGTAACTTGCCAGGCTTCGATGAGTTGTCAAAGGCTCTCTATAGATGAGCTAAGATAGACCTAGCTTTGAAGACCCTTAATCATAAAAGTTAATTTTCTCATGATTTTTATTCGCTTAAAAACTGATCAAATACCGTGATTTTGCCAGTTTTCATCGTTTTTGACAATATTTGAAAATTATTCAAATTTTATCAATTTTTGACTATATAGCCATTTTTCACAGTTGCGACAACTTTTTCCACTCAAATCCTGTCAAACTTATTATGAATATTTAGAGGACGCTGAACAATAGTAGATACCTTAACGATCAATTGAATAAGGAATTAAGGTTTTCTGAGGAGATTGGTCTGGGACAAAGTCCATGCCAAGTCGTCTTCCCCAAGCTGACAGCCCTGATATCTCAAAGAGTAGGTATTTGGTGAGGTCGTGGGGTGTCAAATATGTAAGAGGAGCTTAATAAACTATGATCTGCAACTTGCCAGGCTTCGATGAGTTGTCAAAGGCTCTCTATAGATGAGTTAAGATAGACCTAGCTTTGAAGACCCTTAATCATAAAAGTTAATTTTCTCATGATTTTTATTCGCTTAAAAACTGATCAAATACCGTGATTTTGCCAGTTTTCATCGTTTTTGACAATATTTGAAAATTATTAAAATTTTATCAATTTTTGACTATATAGCCATTTTTCACAGTTGCGACAACTTTTTCCACTCAAATCCTGTCAAATTTATTATGAATATTTAGAGGACGCTGAACAATAGTAGATACCTTAATGATCAATTGAATAAGGAATTAAGGTTTTCTGAGGAGATTGGTCTGGGACAAAGTCCATGCCAAGTCGTCTTCCCCAAGCTGACAGCCCTGATATCTCTAAGAGTAGGTATTTGGTGAGGTCGTGGGGTGTCAAATATGTAAGAGGAGCTTAATAAACTATGATCTGCAACTTGCCAGGCTTCGATGAGTTGTCAAAGGCTCTCTATAGATGAGCTAAGATAGACCTAGCTTTGAAGACCCTTAATCACAAAAGTTAATTTTCTCATGATTTTTATTCGCTTAAAAACTGATCAAATACCGTGATTTTGCCAGTTTTCATCGTTTTTGACAATATTTGAAAATTATTAAAATTTTATCAATTTTTGACTATATAGCCATTTTTCACAGTTGCGACAACTTTTTCCACTCAAATCCTGTCAAATTTATTATGAATATTTAGAGGACGCTAAACAATAGTAGATACCTTAATGATCAATTGAATAAGGAATTAAGGTTTTCTGAGGAGATTGGTCTGGGACAAAGTCCATGCCAAGTCGTCTTCCCCAAGCTGACAGCCCTGATAAACTCTAAGAGTAGGTATTTGGTGAGGTCGTGGGGTGTCAAATATGTAAGAGGAGCTTAATAAACTATGATCTGCAACTTGCCAGGCTTCGATGAGTTGTCAAAGGCTCTCTATAGATGAGCTAAGATAGACCTAGCTTTGAAGACCCTTAATCACAAAAGTTAATTTTCTCATGATTTTTATTCGCTTAAAAACTGATCAAATACCGTGATTTTGCCAGTTTTCATCGTTTTTGACAATATTTGAAAATTATTCAAATTTTATCAATTTTTGACTATATAGCCATTTTTCACAGTTGCGACAACTTTTTCCACTCAAATCCTGTCAAACTTATTATGAATATTTAGAGGACGCTGAAATAGGAATTAAGGTTTTCTGAGGAGATTGGTCTGGGACAAAGTCCATGCCAAGTCGTCTTCCCCAAGCTGACAGCCCTGATATCTCAAAGAGTAGGTATTTGGTGAGGTCGTGAGGTGTCAAATATGTAAGAGGAGCTTAATAAACTATGATCTGCAACTTGCCAGGCTTCGATGAGTTGTCAAAGGCTCTCTATAGATGAGCTAAGATAGACCTAGCTTTGAAGACCCTTAATCATAAAAAGTAATTTTCTCATGATTTTTATTCGCTTAAAAACTGATCAAATACCGTGATTTTGCCAGTTTTCATCGTTTTTGACAATATTTGAAAATTATTCAAATTTTATCAATTTTTGACTATATAGCCATTTTTCACAGTTGCGACAACTTTTTCCACTCAAATCCTGTCGAACTTATTATGAATATTTAGAGGACGCTGAACAATAGTAGATACCTTGACGATCAATTGAATAAGGAATTAAGGTTTTCTGAGGAGATTGGTCTGGGACAAAGTCCATGCCAAGTCGTCTTCCCCAAGCTGACAGCCCTGATATCTCAAAGAGTAGGTATTTGGTGAGGTCGTGGGGTGTCAAATATGTAAGAGGAGCTTAATAAACTATGATCTGCAACTTGCCAGGCTTCGATGAGTTGTCAAAGGCTCTCTATAGATGAGTTAAGATAGACCTAGCTTTGAAGACCCTTAATCATAAAAGTTAATTTTCTCATGATTTTTATTCGCTTAAAAACTGATCAAATACCGTGATTTTGCCAGTTTTCATCGTTTTTGACAATATTTGAAAATTATTAAAATTTTATCAATTTTTGACTATATAGCCATTTTTCACAGTTGCGACAACTTTTTCCACTCAAATCCTGTCAAATTTATTATGAATATTTAGAGGACGCTGTTTTTAACACCTCATATGTCACTTTTGGAAGAGTTACTAGTCGAGTCTTAACCAATGATGTTATTTTTTATAGGTATTTTATTGCTTTATTATCTTATTCTGCGCTTTGAATTATACGTTACTTTTTAATTTTTTTATTTAAACTATAATAAAGGACCATCTTATATCTGATAAGTTTAATTACTTTATGCATGATATTATCAAGGCTACATATCAATATCATATTTGCATTTATATTTCTTTAAATTGCCATTTAATGATGATAAACCAATAATTATGCTAATTATTATTCCTTTAAAATTCGATGATTCTATTTGAATCCCTTAATTTCATAAAACTTCCTTTGATTCTTGAATCATTGATTAGTTGTACAAAATGATTTAACTAAGTTTAAGAATCTCCTATATCAGATTTAATCGTTTTATAATTTATTTTTTATTTTTTTAAAATAGTAACTATGATATTAATTATCATTTTATAAAACTTAATTATTTTGTTTTCTTATTATTTTATTTTGATTGCTTCTTCTTCCTCTTTTTATCCGTTTACTTACATTAATAATCTTATTTCTTACGAATAATGTTCTGATCTCTATCTTAGTTATTGTTATTTTTATTGCTTTTTATTAATTGTTACTTCTTTTTATGCTATAAAATGATGTTTTCTTAATTTAAAATCAAAACTCTTCAAGTCTTCTCACTAGACCATATCATTATTATTATAATATTTACTTTTTAGATTTTCTTATAGGTTTTGAAAGTATTTTTGCTAGAGTCTATATTTTCATATTATCGATGGGCACTCTTGGTAAACTAATCTCTGAGACTTATTCAATATGAGTGTTTTTGAAGATTTCAAGGTACTAAACATGAACTATAGCCAAAGACCGACATCTCTTTATTAATTATCTTGATGTGTTCTGTTAACTTCATATTCATATTAGTTAATTAATATTATCCTTTTCATTTATCTACATCTTTATTAATTTTAATATGAATAATGTTTTGTTAATTTTATTCATAGTTCATCCTTGTTTATAAATATATTATTTACAAATTTATATTTTTTTACTGCATTTTTTAATATTATTTTTATCTTATAATAGAAAAATTTATTTTAAATAATGGTTATTTTATAATATTTATTATTTTTAATTGAATTTTAGATGAATATGTTGATAAAATTGATTATAAATTGCACTTTAAAATGTTTAAATAAATTGAGAATAAATGATTCATATTTTTGATTTTAAAAATAAGATAAATATAGTAAATGCACCAATGAAATCAATTCAATATATTTTATTAATTATACTTCATTTACATTTAAACAATTAAATAATTATAGGGATTTAATTGACTAATTATAGTTTTATAAATTGATTAGGGAATATTTAAATTTTATAAGCTTTGATAATAGAATTTAATCATAGTTTTTGTCTAACTTAAAAATTTCGTAATTGAGAAGTTAAAGTCAAAAAATCATGTTCTTATAATAATAATAATAATAATAATAATAATATAATATATAAATGGAATTAATCTTTTGAAAGGATTAGTTAAGTAATATTATAACAGGACAAGTGATATAATTCTCCACTTATTTATCAACTAATCATAACATGATCATATTTTTTAATAAGTACTTTAATCATCATTTTGGTAACTGAAAATCTATTTGAAAGTGTTGCTTTTAATTCTCATAAATTTTTTCATCGTTACTATAGTCTAAAAATGTTGCTTTCTATTCGCTCTATTTACTGGTATTTATTCTTTAAGCCACAGTTTTAATCTTCAACTTCTAGATCTCGTTTTAAAAGCTCCCATATTTTTCTACTTAATGGGAAGAACTATCATTAAATGTGCTGTTTAGCAAAATTATTTCATTTAGTTTTGGATATTGCTTTTATCTTTATCTTAAAGCTTTAAACTTCGATGTTATTCTTGTCTTGAGGACATTGCTACTTATGCCTCCTTCATTATCGTTATCATTGTCATTGTCCTGATCTCTATATGATCCGTTAACTACTATATTCCTATTTATTGTCATAAGCATTGTTATGTTCTGTTCTTTTTAGTTCCTTATTAGGTTTTGATCCAATATCTTTTTCTTGTTCGGATTCTTATTTACAAAGGATTTTATTGTTTTATTAGTTTTTAATCCTGATACTTCTTATTCTTACTGATTAAAGATTTAATATTAATAATGCAAGTGTATATTTGGCAAGGTTTTCTTATGGTATCTTCATCTCTGTTTATTTCATATCTCGGATTGTTTATTTGAGTTTGTATTTGACTCTATTGAACTTGTATTTTATCTTCACTTCTTTATTGCCTTATTTAATTATGTATTTCAAATCTTTCTAAAGAAAGTTTTTATAGACTCTATCAAATAGAGTCTTTTATATGCTATTTATAGTTAAATCAAATTGTCTTAATATTTTTTAAGTGCATGCATGAGTTATAACCATGATTTTGTAGGATTAAGACTCCTGTTTTGGTTTTATTAAGTCAATTTAATCAATGAAGTTTTAGGCCTTTCTTAAATCATATTAATTGACGGCAATTTTGACGGTTATATTATTGCCATCAATATTTTACATTGTCTAGTGTTTCAAGACACTCTTTTATGACAACCTCAAGCCTTATGCTTCTTTACTTTATAAAATTATCGAGCAACGCTTCAAAGAAGCTTTCATCATTAACTTGTTATTAACCTTGAGTACTTTTGCCTTGGTGTATTATTTATTGTATT
The DNA here is from genome assembly GCA_000711775.1 of Oxytricha trifallax. Lineage (NCBI taxonomy): Eukaryota > Ciliophora > Spirotrichea > Sporadotrichida > Oxytrichidae > Oxytricha > Oxytricha trifallax. Next base: position 7,018 of record ARYC01018694.1, read on the forward strand.
ATTTATTCATTTGTAGTGCAATTTAGTCCTGTAAATCTGGCTTATTTCAAAGTATCTTTAAGTACGTTTCAAATCATATTAATTTCGTGTTTTTTTTTGTACATCTATGTATTCCATTCCATTGTTAAATTAATCTAATGAATTTATAAATGTTTTTGATAATTTCAATTTTAGACATTTGTGTTTGTTAACACTTATATACATCTTACATTAAATGCTAGGATGATAGCTATCGCTACATCACCTTTGATCTAATCTTTTATCAGTTTCTCATTTAAGTTTTAAATAGTTATGACAACCTTTACTTTTGAAGAGGTCGATGTCAATCATGTTGACTTCGTAGCTTATCATCAAATACTAACAAGGACTTATCAGAGGATGCTCTAATCAATTGGATTAATAAAGAAGCTGCATAAAATATGTTCAGTGACTTTTCACTATTGGGGGACTTGTCTAAGACTTTCCATGAATTTGTTAAATGCATCATATTTGGATGGCTGCCAAAGCTTTAGTCGTAACTCATCTTCTTAACTATATTTAAGGTCAAGTACTAATCAAAAATTTTAAAATTAATTGACTAACTCTTGTTTTGTTACTATATGTAAACATTAAACCCTAACCTCGAAGTAATTTTAAATTTAATACAATTAACTATATTATAAATTCTTTTTCTATTAAAAACTATTAATAATAATAGAAAGAAAATTTATTCTTAATTAAAGAATAACTTCTTATTATGTAATTTATTTATTTTCACAGTTATCCTCTTTTAATATGACCATTATGAACCCTCGATATATTAGTTATTAAGTATATAAGCTTATTTCGGTGTGCTTTACAAAAATATTTAAATATTATTTTATAATAAACTGTGTTTTTCAATTAATTTTATCTCAATCTAACATTAATAACCATCTCCATTTTAAGATTAAATTATATATTATGATATTGGTAATATAATATATTAATTCGTTTTCTTATCAATGCCATTTATAATTTTGATAAATCACATATAGTGTATCTTATATTTTTGAATGAAGTATATTTATATAAATTATAAATTGGCAAAGGTCAAATCTAGAAGGTAATATATCATAATAACTACAATTACAGGAGTAATGTGATCATATTGATGTATCTGATTAGCCAAATATTAAATGTATTTGTACTTCCATCTTTAAATTTCGTTAAATTGATTAAATTGAGCTTTAGTGGTCAATTTTGAGTTCCAGATTGAAGCACTTTGGGTATAGTTGTTTAAACCACTTTCAGTTTATTATCTTTAAGTGTTTATATAAGTAAGTTTGCTTTTGTGAGGGTAAGCTTCTGCATAATTATTATTGTTTAATAGTGAAAACTTAGAAAAATTAAAAACATTTTATATATTTTCACTTAACTGGACTTAAAAGTTTTAGTTTTAGTTTTTAATGGCTTGACCGAATTTTCTTGTAATTCAGTCTCATTTGATTAGTTATTTATATATCTTTAACTATAATATCATGACAAATAGTATTATAAGATGAGATTAGCGGACTTTTAGACACTTGACTTGTGTGTTTTAGTATAATCTATATGATAGTTATAAGTTATCGTCACGAACTAGGAACTAGGCCAGTAGTATCTTTACATTTTGAAAAATAGGTGAAAGAAATCTGTTTCTTTCAAGTTAACACCTTCTATGACTTTCTTGAGGCTAAACCTCAAATATGCTTAGCTACTCATGATTGCTGGATGTTAGGTTCATTTCATATAATCTCTTTGTAACTTGATATTTTCAAACATAGCATTTAATAAATGTGGAAGAGAAATTTACTTTGATTTTTTTTAGTTTTAGGTTTAGAAAATACTATTATTTTATCGTTTATCTGTAATATTATCTTCTAAGAAGAGTTGATTATTAACCTTCTTATCCTGAAATTAAAGTTGATAAGACATAATTGTATTTTTTCTCCTTATATGTGCTTAATCAAAATAACATTTATGTTGATAGTAATATTTTACTATCAATTATATAATAATAATTCATCCATTTTGGAGACTCATAGACACTCAAATCTTGTTCAAGTTAATATTTGTAATGATCTATTCTTTTAATCATCTTAAATTGCCTGGCTTATTATAGACCTTATTGTTTTAAAGACTACCTCTTATCAATTGGTTCCATCATATCAAGTTTTTCCTAAAATTTTAAATAGCTACCTTCACTCTGTTCTAATTGTTAATTAAAACTTTGGCATCTGCAGGTTGTATAGAATATTTCTTAATCATTTTGTGTAATACCAATCATAAACTTTTTTGGGCTATTAAATATTAAATATTTGAGAACATTTACTTTTTTAAGCTATACTTATTCAGTCTGTATTAACAGCAATAAACGATAACTCATTGCTACCATTTATGTTAAGATCTATTTTAGTGAAATCTGTTATTTTCAATAGAAGGAATTATTTATATCCCTCTTCATTTTTATTTGTTAAATTATACCCATATTTGCCTATAAGTTTTTAGTGTTACCATTTAACTTATTAATTATTTTGTAGTGCTTTCTCTTATATTTAGTCTTTATCTTTATTTATGTCTGTATTCTCTTATATAGATGTGCTTTGGATCACTCTTATGTCTAATGATCCACTTTGCATGTCTAACAATTCTTGTTAATGCTTATACCAATCTGATAGTTATACTTATCTGAATTGAGAATGTAAATTAGACACTCCTGATTAAATACTCAACAGATCTTTTAATGGTTTACTTATGGATGGATATGTAGTGGTATCAATAATCTCAACATTCTCAGCTGGTTCAACAAAAACTATGTTTACTTTATGTCAAGTTGATTATTCCATTACCTTTTTTCATCTAATGGTGTGTATTCCTTACCTTCAGCATTGTAGCTTGGCTTACTGTAAACACAATCTTGTAGGTTGCTTACATTGTTCTGGGTACTTAATTGTGAAACTAAACTGTATACGTAAACCTGTCTTCAATGCATTTTATATTTAATAGTATCTTTGATTTACATATTTAAAGATATGACATCTTTATGATCTATCATCTAAATTGATTCGTAAATTTTAAGTTTCAATATAAAAAAAATCAATAACTTATATGGAGTGCATATTATATAGACATTTCTAGAACAAATAAATGACTATCTCTAATTGGAAAATTTATGCTGTATAGAGAGTTTGTATCTTTTTACATTTCTATCGAAGAGTGTAATGGAATTTGTATCTTTAAACTTATATTTCTTCTAGTAATGTTATTCTACCAAATTTATCTTTTGCTTATCTCATTATTATAAGCAGCAATGAAGCCCATTTCACTTTATTTGAATTTTATTATTTTAAAGTGCTTAAGAAGCTGGGCTTGTTCTTCTCCTTAGTTACTCTAAATTAAGATAATCAATACTTATAATTTTTTATAGAGCAATCACTCTCTCTCCCTCTTCACTCATTACTTGATTAACTAACAATATGGGCCTAAATCTATTTACATTATAAATATTATCTTGACAGACTTATAGTTTCTTATGATTTAATTAATTAAGTTTATCATTCCCTTTTATATTAATAATTTAATTAAGTGTGTAATCTATCTGTTTAATCTTCCTGATTGTTGCTCAGATGGGCATTTATTCCAAGCTAAATTCTTCAATTAGAATCTCTTTCATTTTTATGGGGCTTAATCTGTACTGAGAATACTCTTTTTAAGTAAATGCTTTCAGTTATTTCCCGATAATAGCTTCATTTTTGTAGTGGAGAATTTACTTTATTCATAGTCTGTAGAGTAAATTTGTTGCTAGAACATGCCTATAACTTATTAGTTTTAGATGAGGTTTATTATAGTGTTTTCCTTGAACTTTCTAAAATCATTATTTATGATTCACTCGTATATTATCCTTAACTTATTTTTATCATTAATTTGATAAATTTAATACTGATAATTTTATATTAATTTAATAGAGGAATCTGAAATTGAAAATGATTAAAATGTAATTATCAGCCAATATCTAATAAAGTGTAGGGATTCATTGTTATATTTATGATATAGTTTAAAAGAACCTTCGTTCTAAGGCTAATTTTATGGAGAGTAATCCATATTATTTTCATCTTTGAAGCTTGAGATGCTTAATCGATAATATGCTATTTCACCTTAATGCTCATTTATTTAATAATTTGATTTTATTTAGCTGTTTTTATATAAGTTAATAACGATTCAAAATCATATTAACTAACTTTTTTATTAACTTTGGGTGAATCTGTGATTATTTTTAGTGATTATTGTCTTGAATTGATCCTCTTTAGAACCTTTATAGAATATTCATGACTTGTATATTAATAATTATGTAATTATTAACTATTTTGGTCTTAAATAAGAAGATTTTTAAAATCTAAAAGAAATAGAATCTTCACCTAGAATTTCATAGAATCTGAAGACCACTTTTGCTGTGGAATCAGCTAATAGTTTCTACTCCTAATTTACTTGTTAAATAAGAGATTGATATTGTGAGGTAGTTGATAAATGGGAAGATACCTTCTATCATATTAGAGAGGATGCTATATTCAGCCAATGCTCCCCAGTTCATGAGTTAACAAACTATGAGAAAGTCGTTGTTTAATTGAACTAAGAATGGACTTTCGGAGTAGAACTGGCTTTATCCTTGCTTGATTGATAAGTGACTATGAAGAATACTACTAATTATCATTTGTATTTTAAGTAAAAATGGATAGATTCTACAGGTACATTGAATGATAGTACTAGGGCAGACTTAGAATGAGCAAAATTATAACTTTTAACTTTATACTCTACAATAATGACAAATTAATCAGAGTATTCTTGTAAATATTAATACTTTCACTAAGACTTGCAGCAATCGTATACTGGGAACATTTTTACAGATTGACGCTACTGAATCTTGAAGCAAACTAATTTATCGAGAACAGCATGACTGATCTATTAGGATTACTGGCCCTTTCTATAAATAAATAATTAAGGATAATAATTAATATACTTTGCTTAAAAAGATAAAATATAATCACCTTGACTGTATTCAACTAATATCATATTCGTTGTATAAATCCTTGTGTAATATATATATATAGGCTAAAATGTATTTATAGTTGAAGCAATCAAGAAATGATCTTAGTTCAATTGAAAACAACATATTACTAGATGACAGAATAGACTAAGAAACTTATTTTTATTAATTATGTTTCAATAAAGCTATTTAAATGTGAACCAATGGTTATTAATTTATTATATAGGTAGTGGCATGTACACATCATCAACTAGCAGCTACAAAGTTCCAGTGGCTTCAATTTAAACAAGAAAAATCAGACTCAACCTACTAATTATGGATAACTCAAGCATATTCACTCCTTAGTCTGCTTTAAACCAACATCAAACTTTTTTAGTGTAGAAAAGTCGACTAATAGAGAATGCCTAGTTCCTTAACCAAATTGTGTTAACCATAGCATCTGAAATTTACTAACTCGGGCTTATTAGCAATGTCTGAAGACTCGAAATAAGCATTTATAATGATGCAAGGATACCTTAATATCTAATTTAAAATACTTCTCACAAGTGAATATCTCCATTCTACTTTAAATAAATAAATCAATACAATAAATATAATTTGAATAAATATTATATGAATTAGGAGATTGTCTCAATTAGAATTGGGAAGAGAAGTAAATGAACAGTGAGGATTGATGCTTAAACGAGTCATTAAGTTAGCACTTTCAACTACTCATATCATCTACAAGTGAAAACGCATGCATTGCATCATCTATTCAATATAAGCATTGAGTTAAAGTCATCCTAAGCATTCTCTATAAAATATTAATTTTGTGCCAATTCATTAAATATGTTAAATTACAGTATTAAACATGACAATTACTAAGATGAAACTTAGGAACAGTTGAAAGGTGAGAATGAGTAAGTCATTCATGTAAATTTGAATCTCACAAATCAACCTGCACTTCTTCAATGTCACTTATGAATTCATTCAAACACTGTCTATCCATAGATAATCTGAAGAAATAAACAACAATAACACTTGAGAAAAGCTGTTTTCTAATTTGTGTTTTAATAATTAATTTATTCATTATCATTGTTTAATGTAAATATCAAATAATAAGTAGTTTATTTGTGAAAAAATGAATGAAATATAGAATAAAACTAAGTAAACTGCTGAGTATTCATTCCATTTTAATGGGCAATAAGAATATCAACTCCTGCATTTTGAGCAGTAATAATAGTATTTAAATATATTCAATAGATGCAGCTTATCAATTATATCGTAATCATTCTTACATAAATACATATTAAATTAATTTCTTTATTTCTTTCTGATTATATAAGAGCGATAAATTAAGGAGTATTAATTATCAAAACACCTTGCAAAAACTTATAACATATAATAACTAACTTAAATATGCAGTAATCATTCAATATCTAAGTTAATCAAAACACAAAAAAGTCAATAGAAAGGTGAGTATCAAGAATTCAGCAATGCTTTAAAGAAGATGCAAAAATTAACTTTCAATATAAACAGAGTACCTCAAGATCACATGAGTGCAAGGCAGCCTCATAATGATCTAACTCTTTCATAAGACATAGAATCTCAAACATTAAATGTGAGCAGATTGTTGCGATTGTTTTCATTCAAACCACTTACCTGAAATAAAGCAGTTACAACTGATTAATTACAACGAGCAACCAAAAGAATTAGAATGTGATAACCTTTTACTTAAAAATATAAATTTAATAATATTTAATAATTTGTAGTTAATAAACTAAGTAATTTCATGCAATAATTGTTAAAGCTAAATGACTTTGAGTTTACACTTACTAATATAAGCCAAAATGAGATATAGTCAGAAGCTACAAGGAAAGGAGACCACTTTAAGAAGAAAAAGAATGATCAAAGAAGCAAAAACGGAAATGTAGTGAAACAAAAAAAGAAGTTGCTGAAAAAGAAGAAGACATTATTTATTTATATAGCTTCCTAATGACATTCACTTGTCTACATATACTTTTATAAAAATAATAGAAATATTGGTATAATGTATGTATAAATCAGAAGTAAAAGAAAATCAATTTGATTGATAATAAATAAAAATAAAGCAAATTAAAAGCATGAATAGAAAGAAAAAAGTATTCCAATAATTAACAAAAAATGTTACTATGAATATAAATAGAAATATAAGAAAAATTTAACAATAAACTCAGTGCAAGTTACAATTTCTTAATTACTTTCATATTAACAACTACATTTCATAAAAAATCAATAAAAATGTAATAATTAATAATACCTGAAAACTAACATTGTTCATTTATATACACAATTAATTTAATTTTAAATTTGTAAATTTGTGAAATTCATATAGTAAATAAAAAAAAAGGTATTTTTAAAATAAAATTTAATAAAAATAAATAATAAAAAAATGAAAAAAACAATAAAAAATAAAAGGATTAAATAAAAAAAAGAAACATTGTGAAAAAAGAAAAAAGAAAAAAAATATCTAAATTAAAAAATTTAATAATAATAAGAATATATATTTGAAAACAAAAATATTAATTATTATATAGATTATTATATACAAAAATTATTAGATTTAGGCTATCTTATTAAGATCTATATTATCTACACTATATTGGTTATAAAAATGTATCTAAGTAATGGAAATTTAAATAATAGTATTTAAAATTAAGCACTAAGAAGACACAAACTACAGTAGTTGAAGTCTAATAAAGGTATCATGATTGTCATCTAAGTGAAACTTCCTTGGCATGGACTTTGTCCCAGACCAATCTCCTCAGAAAACCTTAATTCCTTATTCAATTGATCATCAAGGTATCTACTATTGTTCAGCGTCCTCTAAATATTAATAATAAGTTTGACAGGATTTGAGTGGAAAAAGTTGTCGCAACTGTGAAAAATGGCTATATAGTCAAAAATTGATAAAATTTGAATAATTTTCAAATATTGTCAAAAACGATGAAAACTGGCAAAATCACGGTATTTGATCAGTTTTTAAGCGAATAAAAATCATGAGAAAATTAACTTTTATGATTAAGGGTCTTCAAAGCTAGGTCTATCTTAGCTCATCTATAGAGAGCCTTTGACAACTCATCGAAGCCTGGCAAGTTACAGATCATAGTTTATTAAGCTCCTCTTACATATTTGACACCCCACGACCTCACCAAATACCTACTCTTAGAGATATCAGGGCTGTCAGCTTGGGGAAGACGACTTGGCATGGACTTTGTCCCAGACCAATCTCCTCAGAAAACCTTAATTCCTTATTCAATTGATCATCAAGGTATCTACTATTGTTCAGCGTCCTCTAAATATTCATAATAAGTTTGACAGGATTTGAGTGGAAAAAGTTGTCACAACTGTGAAAAATGGCTATATAGTCAAAAATTGATAAAATTTGAATAATTTTCAAATATTGTCAAAAACGATGAAAACTGGCAAAATCACGGTATTTGATCAGTTTTTAAGCGAATAAAAATCATGAGAAAATTAACTTTTGTGATTAAGGGTCTTCAAAGCTAGGTCTATCTTAACTCATCTATAGAGAGCCTTTGACAACTCATCGAAGCCTGGCAAGTTGCAGATCATAGTTTATTAAGCTCCTCTTACATATTTGACACCCCACGACCTCACCAAATACCTACTCTTTGAGATATCAGGGCTGTCAGCTTGGGGAAGACGACTTGGCATGGACTTTGTCCCAGACCAATCTCCTCAGAAAACCTTAATTCCTTATTCAATTGATCGTCAAGGTATCTACTATTGTTCAGCGTCCTCTAAATATTCATAATAAGTTCGACAGGATTTGAGTGGAAAAAGTTGTCGCAACTGTGAAAAATGGCTATATAGTCAAAAATTGATAAAATTTGAATAATTTTCAAATATTGTCAAAAACGATGAAAACTGGCAAAATCACGGTATTTGATCAGTTTTTAAGCGAATAAAAATCATGAGAAAATTAACTTTTATGATTAAGGGTCTTCAAAGCTAGGTCTATCTTAGCTCATCTATAGAGAGCCTTTGACAACTCATCGAAGCCTGGCAAGTTACAGATCATAGTTTATTAAGCTCCTCTTACATATTTGACACCACACGACCTCACCAAATACCTACTCTTAGAGATATCAGGGCTGTCAGCTTGGGGAAGACGACTTGGCATGGACTTTGTCCCAGACCAATCTCCTCAGAAAACCTTAATTCCTTATTCAATTGATCATCAAGGTATCTACTATTGTTCAGCGTCCTCTAAATATTAATAATAAGTTCGACAGGATTTGAGTGGAAAAAGTTGTCGCAACTGTGAAAAATGGCTATATAGTCAAAAATGATAAAATTTGAATAATTTTCAAATATTGTCAAAAACGATGAAAACTGGCAATATCACGGTATTTGATCAGTTTTTAAGCGATAAAAAAATCATGAGAAAATTACTTTTTATGATTAAGGGTCTTCAAAGCTAGGTCTATCTTAGCTCATCTATAGAGAGCCTTTGACAACTCATCGAAGCCTGGCAAGTTACAGATCATAGTTTATTAAGCTCCTCTTAAATATTTGACACCTCACGACCTCACCAAATACCTACTCTTAGAGATATCAGGGCTGTCAGCTTGGGGAAGACGACTTGGCATGGACTTTGTCCCAGACCAATCTCCTCAGAAAACCTTAATTCCTTATTCAATTGATTATCAAGGTATCTACTATTGTTCAGCGTCCTCTAAATATTCATAATAAGTTTAACAGGATTTGAGTGGAAAAAGTTGTCACAACTGTGAAAAATGGCTATATAGTCAAAAATTGATAAAATTTGAATAATTTTCAAATACTGTCAAAAACGATGAAAACTGGCAAAATCACGGTATTTGATCAGTTTTTAAGCGAAAAAAAATCATGAGAAAATTAACTTTTATGATTAGGGTCTTCAAAGCTAGGTCTATCTTAGCTCATCTATAGAGAGCCTTTGACAACTCATCGAAGCCTGGCAAGTTACAGATCATAGTTTATTAAGCTCCTCTTAAATATTTGACACCCCACGACCTCACCAAATACCTACTCTTAGAGATATCAGGGCTGTCAGCTTGAGGAAGACGACTTGGCATGGACTTTGTCCCAGACCAATCTCCTCAGAAAACCTTAATTCCTTATTCAATTGATCATCAAGGTATCTACTATTGTTCAGCGTCCTCTAAATATTAATAATAAATTTGACAGGATTTGAGTGGAAAAAGTTGTCGCAACTGTGAAAAATGGCTATACAGTCAAAAATTGATAAAATTTGAATAATTTTCAAATATTGTCAAAAACGATGAAAACTGGCAAAATCACGGTATTTGATCAGTTTTTAAGCGAAAAAAAATCATGAGAAAATTAACTTTTATGATTAAGGGTCTTCAAAGCTAGGTCTATCTTAACTCATCTATAGAGAGCCTTTGACAACTCATCGAAGCCTGGCAAGTTACAGATCATAGTTTATTAAGCTCCTCTTAAATATTTGACACCCCAAGACCTCACCAAATACCTACTCTTAGAGATATCAGGGCTGTCAGCTTGGGGAAGACAACTTGGCATGGACTTTGTCCCAGACCAATCTCCTCAGAAAACCTTAATTCCTTATTCAATTGATTATCAAGGTATCTACTATTGTTCAGCGTCCTCTAAATATTCATAATAAGTTTAACAGGATTTGAGTGGAAAAAGTTGTCACAACTGTGAAAAATGGCTATATAGTCAAAAATTGATAAAATTTGAATAATTTTCAAATACTGTCAAAAACGATGAAAACTGGCAAAATCACGGTATTTGATCAGTTTTTAAGCGAATAAAAATCATGAGAAAATTAACTTTTATGATTAAGGGTCTTCAAAGCTAGGTCTATCTTAGCTCATCTATAGAGAGCCTTTGACAACTCATCGAAGCCTGGCAAGTTACAGATCATAGTTTATTAAGCTCCTCTTAAATATTTGACACCACAAGACCTCACCAAATACCTACTCTTAGAGATATCAGGGCTGTCAGCTTGAGGAAGACGACTTGGCATGGACTTTGTCCCAGACCAATCTCCTCAGAAAACCTTAATTCCTTATTAAATTGATCATCAAGGTATCTACTATTGTTCAGCGTCCTCTAAATATTCATAATAAATTTGACAGGATTTGAGTGGAAAAAGTTGTCGCAACTGTGAAAAATGGCTATACAGTCAAAAATTGATAAAATTTGAATAATTTTCAAATATTGTCAAAAACGATGAAAACTGGCAAAATCACGGTATTTGATCAGTTTTTAAGCGAATAAAAATCATGAGAAAATTAACTTTTATGATTAAGGGTCTTCAAAGCTAGGTCTATCTTAACTCATCTATAGAGAGCCTTTGACAACTCATCGAAGCCTGGCAAGTTGCAGATCATAGTTTATAAAGCTCCTCTTACATATTTGACACCCCACGACCTCACCAAATACCTACTCTTAGAGATATCAGGGCTGTCAGCTTGGGGAAGACGACTTGGCATGGACTTTGTCCCAGACCAATCTCCTCAGAAAACCTTAATTCCTTATTCAATTGATCATTAAGGTATCTACTATTGTTCAGCGTCCTCTAAATATTCATAATAAATTTAACAGGATTTGAGTGGAAAAAGTTGTCACAACTGTGAAAAATGGCTATATAGTCAAAAATGATAAAATTTGAATAATTTTCAAATACTGTCAAAAACGATGAAAACTGGCAAAATCACGGTATTTGATCAGTTTTTAAGCGAATAAAAATCATGAGAAAATTAACTTTTATGATTAAGGTCTTCAAAGCTAGGTCTATCTTAGCTCATCTATAGAGAGCCTTTGACAACTCATCGAAGCCTGGCAAGTTACAGATCATAGTTTATTAAGCTCCTCTTACATATTTGACACCCCAAGACCTCACCAAATACCTACGCTTAGAGATATCAGGGCTGTCAGCTTGAGGAAGACGACTTGGCATGGACTTTGTCCCAGACCAATCTCCTCAGAAAACCTTAATTCCTTATTCAATTGATCATCAAGGTATCTACTATTGTTCAACGTCTCTAAATATTAATAATAAGTTTGACAGGATTTGAGTGGAAAAAGTTGTCGCAACTGTGAAAAATGGCTATATAGTCAAAAATGATAAAATTTGAATAATTTTCAAATATTGTCAAAAACGATGAAAACTGGCAAAATCACGGTATTTGATCAGTTTTTAAGCGAAAAAAAATCATGAGAAAATTAACTTTTATGATTAAGGGTCTTCAAAGCTAGGTCTATCTTAGCTCATCTATAGAGAGCCTTTGACAACTCATCGAAGCCTGGCAAGTTACAGATCATAGTTTATTAAGCTCCTCTTAAATATTTGACACCCCAAGACCTCACCAAATACCTACTCTTAGAGATATCAGGGCTGTCAGCTTGAGGAAGACAACTTGGCATGGACTTTGTCCCAGACCAATCTCCTCAGAAAACCTTAATTCCTTATTAAATTGATTATCAAGGTATCTACTATTGTCAGCGTCCTCTAAATTTCATAATAAATTTGACAGGATTTGAGTGGAAAAAGTTGTCACAACTGTGAAAAATGGCTATATAGTCAAAAATTGATAAAATTTGAATAATTTTCAAATACTGTCAAAAACGATGAAAACTGGCAAAATCACGGTATTTGATCAGTTTTTAAGCGAATAAAAATCATGAGAAAATTAACTTTTATGATTAAGGGTCTTCAAAGCTAGGTCTATCTTAACTCATCTATAGAGAGCCTTTGACAACTCATCGAAGCCTGGCAAGTTACAGATCATAGTTTATTAAGCTCCTCTTAAATATTTGACACCCCAAGACCTCACCAAATACCTACTCTTAGAGATATCAGGGCTGTCAGCTTGAGGAAGACGACTTGGCATGGACTTTGTCCCAGACCAATCTCCTCAGAAAACCTTAATTCCTTATTAAATTGATCATCAAGGTATCTACTATTGTTCAGCGTCCTCTAAATATTCATAATAAATTCGACAGGATTTGAGTGGAAAAAGTTGTCGCAACTGTGAAAAATGGCTATATAGTCAAAAATTGATAAAATTTGAATAATTTTCAAATATTGTCAAAAACGATGAAAACTGGCAAAATCACGGTATTTGATCAGTTTTTAAGCGAATAAAAATCATGAGAAAATTAACTTTTATGATTAAGGGTCTTCAAAGCTAGGTCTATCTTAGCTCATCTATAGAGAGCCTTTGACAACTCATCGAAGCCTGGCAAGTTACAGATCATAGTTTATTAAGCTCCTCTTAAATATTTGACACCCCAAGACCTCACCAAATACCTACTCTTAGAGATATCAGGGCTGTCAGCTTGAGGAAGACGACTTGGCATGGACTTTGTCCCAGACCAATCTCCTCAGAAAACCTTAATTCCTTATTAAATTGATCATCAAGGTATCTACTATTGTTCAGCGTCCTCTAAATATTCATAATAAATTTGACAGGATTTGAGTGGAAAAAGTTGTCGCAACTGTGAAAAATGGCTATATAGTCAAAAATGATAAAATTTGAATAATTTTCAAATATTGTCAAAAACGATGAAAACTGGCAAAATCACGGTATTTGATCAGTTTTTAAGCGAATAAAAATCATGAGAAAATTAACTTTTATGATTAAGGGTCTTCAAAGCTAGGTCTATCTTAGCTCATCTATAGAGAGCCTTGACAACTCATCGAAGCCTGGCAAGTTACAGATCATAGTTAATTAAGCTCCTCTTACATATTTGACACCCCAAGACCTCACCAAATACCTACGCTTAGAGATATCAGGGCTGTCAGCTTGAGGAAGACGACTTGGCATGGACTTTGTCCCAGACCAATCTCCTCAGAAAACCTTAATTCCTTATTCAATTGATCATCAAGGTATCTACTATTGTCAGCGTCCTCTAAATATTCATAATAAATTTGACAGGATTTGAGTGGAAAAAGTTGTCGCAACTGTGAAAAATGGCTATATAGTCAAAAATGATAAAATTTGAATAATTTTCAAATATTGTCAAAAACGATGAAAACTGGCAAAATCACGGTATTTGATCAGTTTTTAAGCGAATAAAAATCATGAGAAAATTAACTTTTATGATTAAGGGTCTCAAAGCTAGGTCTATCTTAGCTCATCTATAGAGAGCCTTTGACAACTCATCGAAGCCTGGCAAGTTACAGATCATAGTTTATTAAGCTCCTCTTACATATTTGACACCCCAAGACCTCACCAAATACCTACTCTTAGAGATATCAGGGCTGTCAGCTTGGGGAAGACGACTTGGCATGGACTTTGTCCCAGACCAATCTCCTCAGAAAACCTTAATTCCTTATTCAATTGATCATCAAGGTATCTACTATTGTCAGCGTCCTCTAAATATTCATAATAAATTTGACAGGATTTGAGTGGAAAAAGTTGTCGCAACTGTGAAAAATGGCTATACAGTCAAAAATTGATAAAATTTGAATAATTTTCAAATATTGTCAAAAACGATGAAAACTGGCAAAATCACGGTATTTGATCAGTTTTTAAGCGAATAAAAATCATGAGAAAATTAACTTTTATGATTAAGGGTCTTCAAAGCTAGGTCTATCTTAACTCATCTATAGAGAGCCTTTGACAACTCATCGAAGCCTGGCAAGTTACAGATCATAGTTTATTAAGCTCCTCTTACATATTTGACACCACACGACCTCACCAAATACCTACTCTTAGAGATATCAGGGCTGTCAGCTTGGGGAAGACGACTTGGCATGGACTTTGTCCCAGACCAATCTCCTCAGAAAACCTTAATTCCTTATTCAATTGATCATCAAGGTATCTACTATGTTCAGCGTCCTCTAAATATTAATAATAAGTTCGACAGGATTTGAGTGGAAAAAGTTGTCGCAACTGTGAAAAATGGCTATATAGTCAAAAATTGATAAAATTTGAATAATTTTCAAATATTGTCAAAAACGATGAAAACTGGCAAAATCACGGTATTTGATCAGTTTTTAAGCGAAAAAAAATCATGAGAAAATTAACTTTTATGATTAAGGGTCTTCAAAGCTAGGTCTATCTTAGCTCATCTATAGAGAGCCTTTGACAACTCATCGAAGCCTGGCAAGTTACAGATCATAGTTTATTAAGCTCCTCTTAAATATTTGACACCACACGACCTCACCAAATACCTACTCTTAGAGATATCAGGGCTGTCAGCTTGGGGAAGACGACTTGGCATGGACTTTGTCCCAGACCAATCTCCTCAGAAAACCTTAATTCCTTATTCAATTGATCATCAAGGTATCTACTATTGTTCAGCGTCCTCTAAATATTAATAATAAGTTTGACAGGATTTGAGTGGAAAAGTTGTCACAACTGTGAAAAATGGCCATATAGTCAAAAATTGATAAATTTGAATAATTTTCAAATACTGTCAAAAACGATGAAAACTGGCAAAATCACGGTATTTGATCAGTTTTTAAGCGAAAAAAAATCATGAGAAAATTAACTTTTATGATTAAGGGTCTTCAAAGCTAGGTCTATCTTAGCTCATCTATAGAGAGCCTTTGACAACTCATCGAAGCCTGGCAAGTTACAGATCATAGTTTATTAAGCTCCTCTTAAATATTTGACACCACACGACCTCACCAAATACCTACTCTTAGAGATATCAGGGCTGTCAGCTTGGGGAAGACGACTTGGCATGGACTTTGTCCCAGACCAATCTCCTCAGAAAACCTTAATTCCTTATTCAATTGATCATCAAGGTATCTACTTTGTTCAGCGTCCTCTAAATATTAATAATAAATTTGACAGGATTTGAGTGGAAAAAGTTGTCGCAACTGTGAAAAATGGCTATATAGTCAAAAATGATAAAATTTGAATAATTTTCAAATATTGTCAAAAACGATGAAAACTGGCAAAATCACGGTATTTGATCAGTTTTTAAGCGAAAAAAAATCATGAGAAAATTAACTTTTATGATTAAGGGTCTTCAAAGCTAGGTCTATCTTAGCTCATCTATAGAGAGCCTTTGACAACTCATCGAAGCCTGGCAAGTTACAGATCATAGTTTATTAAGCTCCTCTTAAATATTTGACACCACACGACCTCACCAAATACCTACTCTTAGAGATATCAGGGCTGTCAGCTTGGGGAAGACGACTTGGCATGGACTTTGTCCCAGACCAATCTCCTCAGAAAACCTTAATTCCTTATTCAATTGATCATCAAGGTATCTACTTTGTTCAGCGTCCTCTAAATATTAATAATAAGTTTGACAGGATTTGAGTGGAAAAAGTTGTCACAACTGTGAAAAATGGCTATATAGTCAAAAATTGATAAAATTTGAATAATTTTCAAATACTGTCAAAAACGATGAAAACTGGCAAAATCACGGTATTTGATCAGTTTTTAAGCGAATAAAAATCATGAGAAAATTAACTTTTATGATTAAGGGTCTTCAAAGCTAGGTCTATCTTAACTCATCTATAGAGAGCCTTTGACAACTCATCGAAGCCTGGCAAGTTACAGATCATAGTTAATAAAGCTCCTCTTACATATTTGACACCCCACGACCTCACCAAATACCTACTCTTAGAGATATCAGGGCTGTCAGCTTGGGGAAGACGACTTGGCATGGACTTTGTCCCAGACCAATCTCCTCAGAAAACCTTAATTCCTTATTCAATTGATCATCAAGGTATCTACTATTGTTCAGCGTCCTCTAAATATTCATAATAAGTTCGACAGGATTTGAGTGGAAAAAGTTGTCACAACTGTGAAAAATGGCTATATAGTCAAAAATTGATAAAATTTGAATAATTTTCAAATACTGTCAAAAACGATGAAAACTGGCAAAATCACGGTATTTGATCAGTTTTTAAGCGAATAAAAATCATGAGAAAATTAACTTTTATGATTAAGGGTCTTCAAAGCTAGGTCTATCTTAGCTCATCTATAGAGAGCCTTTGACAACTCATCGAAGCCTGGCAAGTTACAGATCATAGTTTATTAAGCTCCTCTTACATATTTGACACCCCAAGACCTCACCAAATACCTACGCTTAGAGATATCATGGCTGTCAGCTTGAGGAAGACGACTTGGCATGGACTTTGTCCCAGACCAATCTCCTCAGAAAACCTTAATTCCTTATTCAATTGATTATCAAGGTATCTACTATTGTCAGCGTCCTCTAAATATTCATAATAAATTTGACAGGATTTGAGTGGAAAAAGTTGTCGCAACTGTTGAAAAATGGCTATATAGTCAAAAATGATAAAATTTGAATAATTTTCAAATATTGTCAAAAACGATGAAAACTGGCAATATCACGGTATTTGATCAGTTTTTAAGCGAATAAAAATCATGAGAAAATTAACTTTTATGATTAAGGGTCTTCAAAGCTAGGTCTATCTTAGCTCATCTATAGAGAGCCTTTGACAACTCATCGAAGCCTGGCAAGTTACAGATCATAGTTTATTAAGCTCCTCTTAAATATTTGACACCCCAAGACCTCACCAAATACCTATTCTTAGAGATATCATGGCTGTCAGCTTGAGGAAGACGACTTGGCATGGACTTTGTCCCAGACCAATCTCCTCAGAAAACCTTAATTCCTTATTAAATTGATTATCAAGGTATCTACTATTGTTCAGCGTCCTCTAAATATTTATAATAAGTTTGACAGGATTTGAGTGGAAAAAGTTGTCACAACTGTGAAAAATGGCTATATAGTCAAAAATTGATAAAATTTGAATAATTTTCAAATACTGTCAAAAACGATGAAAACTGGCAAAATCACGGTATTTGATCAGTTTTTAAGCGAATAAAAATCATGAGAAAATTAACTTTTATGATTAAGGGTCTTCAAAGCTAGGTCTATCTTAGCTCATCTATAGAGAGCCTTTGACAACTCATCGAAGCCTGGCAAGTTACAGATCATAGTTAATTAAGCTCCTCTTACATATTTGACACCCCACGACCTCACCAAATACCTACTCTTAGAGATATCAGGGCTGTCAGCTTGAGGAAGACGACTTGGCATGGACTTTGTCCCAGACCAATCTCCTCAGAAAACCTTAATTCCTTATTCAATTGATCATTAAGGTATCTACTATTGTTCAGCGTCCTCTAAATATTCATAATAAGTTTGACAGGATTTGAGTGGAAAAAGTTGTCGCAACTGTGAAAAATGGCTATATAGTCAAAAATGATAAAATTTGAATAATTTTCAAATATTGTCAAAAACGATGAAAACTGGCAATATCACGGTATTTGATCAGTTTTTAAGCGAATAAAAATCATGAGAAAATTAACTTTTTATGATTAAGGGTCTTCAAAGCTAGGTCTATCTTAGCTCATCTATAGAGAGCCTTTGACAACTCATCGAAGCCTGGCAAGTTACAGATCATAGTTTATTAAGCTCCTCTTACATATTTGACACCCCAAGACCTCACCAAATACCTACTCTTAGAGTTTATCAGGGCTGTCAGCTTGGGGAAGACAACTTGGCATGGACTTTGTCCCAGACCAATCTCCTCAGAAAACCTTAATTCCTTATTCAATTGATTATCAAGGTATCTACTATTGTTCAGCGTCCTCTAAATTTTAATAATAAGTTTGACAGGATTTGAGTGGAAAAAGTTGTCGCAACTGTGAAAAATGGCTATATAGTCAAAAATTGATAAAATTTGAATAATTTTCAAATATTGTCAAAAACGATGAAAACTGGCAAAATCACGGTATTTGATCAGTTTTTAAGCGAAAAAAAAATCATGAGAAAATTACTTTTTATGATTAAGGGTCTTCAAAGCTAGGTCTATCTTAGCTCATCTATAGAGAGCCTTTGACAACTCATCGAAGCCTGGCAAGTTACAGATCATAGTTTATTAAGCTCCTCTTAAATATTTGACACCCCACGACCTCACCAAATACCTACTCTTAGAGATATCAGGGCTGTCAGCTTGGGGAAGACGACTTGGCATGGACTTTGTCCCAGACCAATCTCCTCAGAAAACCTTAATTCCTTATTCAATTGATTATCAAGGTATCTACTATTGTTCAGCGTCCTCTAAATATTCATAATAAGTTTAACAGGATTTGAGTGGAAAAAGTTGTCACAACTGTGAAAAATGGCTATATAGTCAAAAATTGATAAAATTTGAATAATTTTCAAATACTGTCAAAAACGATGAAAACTGGCAAAATCACGGTATTTGATCAGTTTTTAAGCGATAAAAAAATCATGAGAAAATTACTTTTTATGATTAAGGGTCTTCAAAGCTAGGTCTATCTTAGCTCATCTATAGAGAGCCTTTGACAACTCATCGAAGCCTGGCAAGTTACAGATCATAGTTTATTAAGCTCCTCTTAAATATTTGACACCTCACGACCTCACCAAATACCTACTCTTAGAGATATCAGGGCTGTCAGCTTGGGGAAGACGACTTGGCATGGACTTTGTCCCAGACCAATCTCCTCAGAAAACCTTAATTCCTTATTCAATTGATCATCAAGGTATCTACTATTGTTTAGCGTCCTCTAAATATTCATAATAAATTTGACAGGATTTGAGTGGAAAAAGTTGTCGCAACTGTGAAAAATGGCTATACAGTCAAAAATTGATAAAATTTGAATAATTTTCAAATATTGTCAAAAACGATGAAAACTGGCAAAATCACGGTATTTGATCAGTTTTTAAGCGAATAAAAATCATGAGAAAATTAACTTTTGTGATTAAGGGTCTTCAAA